>CAXIWS010000590.1:0-10639 GCA_964036195.1 Sphaerolaimus hirsutus | reverse complement strand
TATTATAGTTGTTAAATTGTTCTTGCATTTAACTGAAAAATACATACACTTCAAGTACTGACTACTGAATAAATACATTTAAAAGTACCTGTGCTCACCTGTGTGCACACTTTTTAAAAGTACCCGAGTACATAAAATGTATTTCATAAAAATGAAATAAAAATGACTACACTGTTATATGAATTTACAGAAGTGCCCTGGGGCCAGATTTAATTCTCGAGTAATGTGCCCTACCCGAAAGTAATGCGCCTGAAATTGGGCAGCCGGCCTACAAATTGTTTACGGATGCCCTACACTACATGTCAGTCACCCGACACGACAAAACGCAATTCAATTGCGTGTCGGGAAACACGTGTCGGGAAACACGTGTCGGGTGTAGGGCATATTTATTTGTTTTGTTTAGTGTTTCACAAAAAAAGAAAATGTGTAAATTGTGTAAACGATGCCAATGCAAGCAAAAGAACGTTGCATTTGGGCCAACCTGTATTTAGGATGGCGCACTGTGTGCTGAGAATGTGTTGAGATTTGAGGAAAGAGGCTCGAAATCCACTGGATACATTGTGAAGTGTGCGTAAACTCGGCGGACATTATGGAAGTCAATGGTCTAAGGAATTTTTGTACTAGTGCGGTATAAACCAACGATAGGGTCACATGTGAATTTGGCCCACGTCCAAGTCGCTCTGCGTTTCAGACAAATGAGAGCGAAACATGCAGGTTTCATGTTCATGTCACTGATTATCGCTGCGGAATGCAATAAATCGACCAGAAATGATCACAAGTACACTAGTTGACACATTTGTGATCATTTCCAGTCGCTTGATTGTGTTCCACAGACGTAATAAGTAATGCAAACGTAAATCCTGCGTCTTTCACCCCATTCGTAAAAATCGTCACCTGACGCGCGCCAAGTTAACATACCGGATATCTATCACATTCGTCCTTTTAGGAATTCGTTAGAACTGTTTGAGCGAGATATCAAGCTTTCCGACTCTGTATTTTTATATCCGAGCTTTATCCATTTATTTTTCACATTTGAAAGTTCAATCGATTTAAATAAACTGTGAATCGAACGGAATCCGTCCATTCGAATTCGAATTTGAGACATCTTACTCGTACATAAAAGAAGGAAAGCTGACTCGTTTCATGTCTGCCGAGTTTACCTATTCCGTCGGTCATTTTGAACTAACTTTCACCGCTCCCAACAGCATTTTGCTGGAGGGCGGATTTTTATTTTTATTTTTATTTTGTCGGCCACGCGCCCGACAAAACCTGAGAATTGAATTGGAAATTGGTTCATAGGGCGCCTTACGCGCATAACTTAACTATGCTTTGTACATGGTTTTGTCGGGCGTGTAGGGAGACGCGTGTAGGGTGTAGTGCATAACTTAAGAATATTTGTAGGGCATATTAAATCTGGCCCCTGGTGCCAGTTGCGCAAATTGAGAACTGTCAGTAAAATGGCAAATCTGAAGTGAATTGAGAAGAAAGTGGCAAAAGCGAAGTGAAATGGCAAGTAAATTGGCCAAAGCGAAGTAAAAAAAAAGTAATTTCCCTTCGCTTTTGCCAATTTCCTTCTCAATTCACTTCTCATTTCACTTCGCACTTGCCATTTTACTTCTCACTTCTCAATTTGTGGACATAGCTCAATTAGCGGAATTTGCTTAATTTGGCCCCTGACGCCATTTTTAATGTGGCGCCATGTTGCCATAGGCGCATGGCGCCACTTTCTTGGCACTTTGCCATCACTCACTACATCGTTCATTTGGATTATTTTCCATGCATGCAAAAATTAGACAAGGTGAATGCAAATAAGTGTGTATCCGGTTTAATATTGTTATTATTTTATGCGTGTCACTTTCCATTATGCTGCGATTACAGCTCGGACGTAAAATTCCATCGCAAAATTGATTACATGAAAGTGGATGATGATTCAGGTCTGCAATTTTTCATGGACAATATGTTTATCAATACCTTCATTGTGACCAAGGGCCAGATTTAATTCTCCCTACAGATTTGTAGGGTAGGGCGTATGCCCGATAGATTTTTAAAAGTTTAGCCGCATCGACGCACATGCACCGAGAGCAAGGCAGTTTGTAAAATATACGAAACCATCCCTTAAGGTCGCTGGTATTGCAATATGACGTATATCACTTTGATTTTGGCACGGAAATCATGATTTCGTCATTTCTTGGCCATCGGCCAATTCGTTTTTTATTTTATTTTGTCGGGCGGGTTACTCGCATAAGTCGCGCTTTTGTGTAGTCAGGTGGTCACTTTTTTAGTGTTCACTGTCTGCAACCGAAACCATGAGGGCAGCGACAAGAAAGAAATGCATGCACGAGCGTACAAAAGCGCGACTTATGCGAGTAACCCGCCCGACAAAATAAAATAAAAAGCGAATTGGCAGACGGCTAAGGAATGACGAAATAGTGATTTCCGTGCCAAAATCGAAGTGATATACGTCATATTGCAATATCGGCGACCTTAAGGGATTGTTTCGTATATTTTACAAACCACCTTGCTCTTGGTGCATGTGAGTCGATGCGGCTAAACTTTAAAAAATCTGTCGGGCGTACGCCCTACCCTACAAATCTGTAGGGAGAATTAAATCTGGCCCCAAGGGTCATCGCCCACTGTGACTTCTATTTGATTCTGAAAATTCAAAAATTTTGATTTTACGCTGCAATTTTACACCAGCTGAAGAAAAATCAGTCGATAAATCAGCTACACCAGGTGATTGCATGCAATGACATAGCGTAGAATTGATTTTTCTTCAGCTGGCGTAAAATTGCAGCGTAAAATCGAAATTTTTGAATTTTCAGAATCAAATAGAAGTGACCGTGGGCGATGACCCTTGAAGGTATTGATAAACAAATTGTCCATGAAAAATTGCAGACCTGTATGATCATCCACTTTCATGTAATCAATTTTGCGATAGAATTTTACGCTGGAATTTTACGTCCGAGCTGTAATCGCTCCATTAGGAGTGTTTAAGTGGCATGTGGCCACATTGCATCTAGAGTTCAGACGGGACCACCCAAACGGTTTCGCTGAGCGGTTCCTGAGTTATAACTACCCCCCCCCCCCCGAAAATGCTGCCCTTCATTGAATTTATTGTCGGGACTCAATCTATACCACCAGTTAAGTCTTAGTAGGGTGCCTACAAATATGCCTATACCTTTCATTGGGACAAAAATACCGCAAATTGACTGAAATCATTTGAACGAATTTCGCTATAAATATGTAAATAAAATAAGCTAAAAGTGGCTAAGGGTGACAGGTATATCCATGTATAGTAACGGAAATTGCGATTATGAAGGTGAAAATTGGCAAAATGGAGCACATTTTAGCGATTTTGAGCACTCTGAGCACTTTCACTCTCGTTTTTATAATACGTAACCAGTAACTTGGGCATGAACCAAGTTCCCATACATGACCCAGGTGACCGACAACTTGGCACCTGTCCAAAAACCCGTATGAATATCCCGTTTGTATACCGCCGTTGACGATGGTGGACCGGCGTGGCATGCTAGTTTGTCAGCGGCCATAAGCGACTATGTCCGGTGGCTTTATCACATTCTACCGACATTATCAGTGACTCGGACAGAAATACTGTGTCTTTTACTTTCGTTCGTACCATATGCAATCGTATCCAAATACATAATTAGACTACATTGGAAAAATGCCAAGTTCTGATAATGTCCGCGATACCGTGACCCGATCCGCATCTGCCAAACAGACGTAAATACATTGGTGATCGATAAACGTAGAATAATAAGTACCCGGAAACATGTATTAATTAATAAGTATGAATATTTTGTCAAATACTATTCGAAATAATCAAAAATGAATCATTCTGGTAAACTCAAATCAGTTTCTGAATTAGTGTGTCTGAAACATGTGTATCCAAAAGTGACTTAAACCAACCGACTTCAGAAAAAAAGAAAAGTTTCGAAACGATCCCCCAATAGATGCAGCCGATGCGACGTGACGCGGCCATGTTGCCTCGTTATTTATGGCGCGGCGGCCGCGCGCACAGCACCGCCGCGGCGGACAGATTCCGCCCGCTGCGAATGGCTCAGGTGCCCTTGGAAACGCAGGTGCAGCAAGTCTGGGACCCGGATGTGGATGCGGAGAAACGGGTACCCGTGAGTTTCGGTTCTTGGGTGTACTTCGAGGTACGGTACCCTGTTCGGTGCACGATACCCTGTCAAATGTCATGCAGCGTCATATGTCAGGTGAAATGGCAAACAATTGGGGCATCTTATGCTTCCATGAATTTTGACATTTGACATTTTACAGGGTCTGGGATTACATTTTACAGGGTCTGGGATTACATTTTACAGGGTCTGGTCACCTGAAGATGACATTTCAGTTTGAATTTTCGCTCGATTTGTACTCGAACGGGTATTTTGTTCTTTCGGCTATTGGCACTCTTCCAACTTCTGAGAAAACATTGGTGTATTTTTCGTTTTGGGGAATTTTTTCTTACTTTTTGGCAACTGGCCAATTTTTCAGGGATTGACTGTGGCGAGCCAGTCAATGGGCGTCATGCGGCCCCGTTCGATGCGCATGTCTGTGAATCAGCACTGGCCCAGCGTCTGGCCAGCTGCTGCGACATTTGCTCCGGGTTAGCTTGAATTTGGCTTACCTTGGCATGCTGCCAAAACTTTTATCCATGGAATTTTTATCCATTTTATTTAATTATTTTTTTATGTAGGCATTAGCTGTTGTAAAAACATGCTCAAAGGACCAGGCTTCAAACTTTTTGTGGGTCTGATTTTCTTCCAAAAATACACAAAATACAGATAAAAAACGTTCGAACGCTAACTAAAAATAGCAACGTGCGGCGCGCCTACATAAATTAAATAACATTATTCCGATTAGACAAAAACTAAACAATACGGTCATCAATAATTGGGGACCCCTTTCGGCGCAGGCACAGTGCCCCTACCCGTCCGTCAGGGGTACCAGGAAGAACCGGAAAAACGCCCCCCGCCCGACAAGTGGGGCAATTTGGAATTAATGAAAATTCCAAATTTCCTTCATCTTACGCCCGTGGCCATCGAGGAACATTGCAAAGCTTTGAAAAGTTTGTTGTCTACTTGGATAACAATTCTTGTGACGTACCCCTCGCAAGTCTACCTGGGTCTTGTGCGAAATATTAGGTTGTGAGAAACTGTTCTCAGCTGGTGACAAAATTCAGTGGTAACGGTTTGAAATGTGTTCGGCAAAGTTGTTTATTTTGTCGTATGCTTATATTAAGTGGGTGTGTAAATACATGAGTGTTCATTCCCCTAAACCCTTTTAACGTTTCTTCATTCTATTTACTAATAACATATTTATCATTTCAGCTCTTTGCACCGAGTGGCCGTCTGGATTAACTGATGAGAAAATCGAGCAACTCAGGTATTTTGCGCTTCTCTGCATTGGCACGGTTGGGGGTGGGTTCCGCATCATCGAAGATAATTTTTTCAGTATTTGTAATGTACTATCTGAAGATACACAAAACTCACCTGAATTGTGAATTTTGGGTGACGCCCAAAGTTTTTCAGGCTTCAAAGGGGCAAGCCTGATACGCACACGTGCCCGATACGCACATATGCCCGTTTTTTTCACTTAACACTTTTTCAAGTGATTTTCAGATATGAGTAAAGTGAAAAAAAGTTGCGCAATGACATTAGTGAACTTTTTTCACTTCTCTCATATCTGAAAATCACTTGAAAATGTGTCAAGTTAAAAAAACAGTGAAAAATAGCCATTTTTCACTGTTTTTCATTTGACACATTTTCAAGTGATTTTCAGATATGAGTGAAGTGAAAAAGTTTTACTAATGTCATTGCGCAACTTTTTTTCACTTTACTCATATCTGAAAATCACTTGAAAAAGTGTCAAGTGAAAAAAACGGGCATATGTGCGTATCGGGCACGTGTGCGTATCAGTGCACCCCCGCTTCAAATGGTAATCGCTCATATGAATTATTGCCCTTTTTCACTAGCTTTGGGTATGTATGCGCTTATACACCTATTTTTAGTCATTTTCACACATTTTTAGCAATTTTTACGGCAAGGGCCCATTCCGCATCAAAAACCATTCCGCACATGTGCCCATCCCGCAAATTATGTGACCCATCCCGCATCATCATGGCCCATCCCGCAAGTTGCATCACCTGTGTGCGGGATGGGCACATTTGCGGGATGGGCAAAAATGCGGAATGGGCTTTTTTGCGGAATGCTACACTGTCATTTTTACCCCTTTTCCCCCTCCACCCTGAAAAACCCATTTATTGAACCCCCTACACCCAGGCCGATCCGCCTATCCACCAGTTCCTACGTGCACGCGGGGCCGAGTTTGAGCGACGCGCGCACCCGCCGCGTCACTTTGACGCTAAACGTCGACGCGCTGAAATTGACGCGAGATAAGTGGAGCAAAATGCGCAGACTGCTCGGAAAGGGGCGGCTGCGTGAGGCTGGGCGGCAGATTTCGCTGGTTACTGACAGGTTTGTGGGTTGTCTGTTTTTGTGCGTTTTAATGGCCAGTTGGGAGCAGATTGGCTGGATATTAAATACTACACTAAAATATCAAGGCTTGTTTTTACGCGGTAAATGTAGAAGTGGGAGGCGTGTCAATAAAAATACAACAATACCAATGAAAACTTCACTATCAATGAAAACAACGCCCAATGTCACTCTGTATGCTAGAGCACACGAAAAAATAACAAAATACCTGGTGAGTCATTACCGAAAATTTTAGCTGTCTTTAAAAACGCGATTTCGATGCTTGTGTTTAAAAAACGGTCAAAAAATTCTGCCCATCCCTAGCCGGTGCACTAGCGAAGTCAAGTTTCAGCTGTGTAGTCATTTATTGGATACAAATCATTCTGCACATTTTTCTGCAGATGTCCCAGGCAAAAACAGAACAGCGATTATGCACTTTACTTGCTCACTGTGCTCTACTTCGAAGCGAATGTTCGTTCACTTTTTTTATTGGTTTGTCGATTTGAGGTGAAAATATTCACGAAATATTGTAGAAAGTGGAAAATTGGGAGGCGGATCGCACACTTTATGATGATGAAAAGCGAATTTTTGAGCGATCAAATGTTTGCCAAAACATCATCAATAGTATACAGAGGATGGTTATAGAGTATGATCGGCTGGTTAAATTGGTACGTTTGTTCGTTGGCTAATTTTTTTCGTTCTTGTTGACAAAAAAAGTTCAAACTAGGGTTGTTTTTAGAATTTACTTGTCAGCATTAAACTGCGTGATTTCAAAAAAATTAAAACATCTCAGAAAATCTCTCAAAACGAAAGTATAATTTAAACTATGGAAAATCTTGGAAAAATATAAATATAAAACATATTTTTATATTTTCTGATATTTTTGAATAAATTCAATTTAAATCTCTTAATTTTCCGACGGTCGTTTTAAATCATATATACTTATTTGAAAAACTAAAGATATCCCCGTCCAACATTCAGAATGTTTTCTGCAGGTGGATTCAGGCTCTACCGAAACTGATGAATTAGGCGATATTCGGAGACGATTGGACAACTTCCCGGCTAATGTGGCGAAAATTGCCACCGCTGTGGATCCAAACGCTGATGATTTTGAAGAAAAGAGGTACGTCAACATTTCCTAATTTGTTCAGTTTCTGATTGGGTTTTTGCATTTGTCATTTCTCTGGACTTCTTATCTGCATCGTAACTAGGGTGTCAAATTTCTGTTTTCCGTTTCCGTTTTCCGCAGGCTAATTTTTTCCGTTTTCCGGCCGCTGAATATTTTTTTCCGTTTTTCATTCCGTTTTTCGGCCGCTACATTTTCCGTTTTTCTGGCTCACTTTTCGTTTTCCGGCTAACGTTTCAGTGTTTTTTCCGTTTTCCGGCTAAAATTTCAGTTTTTCAGCCTTTTTTCCATTTTCCGGCTCAATTTTAAGATTTTCCGCCTTTTTTCCATTGTCCGGCTCAATTTTCTGTTGTCTGTTTCAGCCAAACTGGTAAACATGTATGCAGGTTTTCAATTATGTGAGGTTTTTTCTCTCCATTTTCCATCAAAATTTCAGCAATTTTTGGCCTTTCAAGCAAATTTCAACAAATTTTTTCCATTTTCCAGCAAAATTTAAGCAATTTTTTCTGTTTCCGTGCAAATTTCATCTTTCCGGTTTTCCGGCCGCTGAAATTTTTTTTCCGTTTCCGTTTTCCGCCAAGTGTCAAATTTTTTCCGTTTCCGTTTTCCGGCAAGTGCCAAATTTTTTCCGTTTCCTTTTTCCGTAAAAACATTTTTTTACACCCTAATCGTAACAACCATTTGACAAAGTGCGCAAATTATTCTGCCGATGTACACTCAAAAGTGCTGATTTTATTCGTACATGGACTTATCTATTTATTAGTGTGAACAATCTAATGTAAATACAAATTTGTCAGTATTGATTGGTACATTTACCCTGTATAAAAATAGAACAAATTTGTTTGTGCCTCTAAGAGTACTTACCGTATTTCCTCGAAATACCCCCCGGGGGTGATTGTTTCATAGTGGTCTCGAGAGGGGGGGGTAGAACGAGGGGGGGGGGTTATTATTTCACAAGAAAATTTTTGAAATCGCAGTACGAAATAGTCGTCTGAAACGTACGCAGATGTCGAAAAAAGCAACAAAAAACCCCATTTAAAAGGTTCTGTAGACTAATATTAGTATGTAGATGGTATAAACACTGTTCTAACGTGACACCGACGTTGTTTTAACGTGTGTTCTGCAGTACACAGAACACAAACTACAGTTTTTGTCATGTACACTCAATTTGGGGGGGGGGTATTTCGAGGGGGGTGATTGTTTCATAGTGGTCCCGAGAGGGGGGGGGTGTAGAACGAGAGGGGGTATTTCGAGGAAATACGGTATCTACGGAGATACCAAAAGTGTGAATCGACACTCTTAGGTCACCACTTCCAATAGATTTCTAATACTAAATCATTTAACCTTCAATCAATATCACCTTCAACACTTTCAGCCGAAAAGCCATTCTCAGTGACTCGAGCATTGTCAAATTCAAAAGTATTTGGGAGCAAGTTATGAATAGTTCAGATAATCGAAGATGGCAATTGTACGCCGATGCTGTGACCGAACTATTTGGTTGGGTTAGATGACTTCTTTAGATGTGGATATAATTTTTGGTTGATTGATGCAATTTTGGCGAGGTGCCAAGGTGTTAAACAACTTTGCTTGTTTTTCATAGCTTTGATTGTCACTTGGCATGCTGTACGGATTTGTCCCATTATTTTATTGCATTTTTCTCATTGATACAGGTTCATGTGAATGCAGTACTGTGTGCTGAATGAAGTAGACAAATTGTATTTATATATTTATACATTTGGCGTCAATTGCTTTTTTGCACATTGCTTTGGCTGCTTAAAATACAATTCTACAACGGCGCCTTGCCGCTTTCCACTGCCATAGGCGCTTGGCGGGCGCGAGGTAAACCTGACGCGACTCATGACTTAGGGCCAAAAACGTTCCAAAAGCATTGACTCGACCAAACAATTTGGCTGACTCGAGACATAGTTTTTTGCTTGACTTGCGTCGTGTCTCAAGTCATTTTTCGTACCCATTTTTCAAAGGAAAGTTACTATCAAATTTTTTGATGCTGATCTGTTAGCTGCTTTACCTTTTTTTACACGCAAGCGCGCAGTTTCAAATATAAATAATAATTAGAGGTTGATTTGTGTAATAATCGATGTCAGCTAGTGGTGGAAAAAGTTTATTTTTAAACTGCTTTATTAAAAAAATCACTTGATTGAGGTTAAAAATTCAAATCACATTTTTCAAGTGTCGATTGAAGAGAGAAAGGGCAAGAAGAAGAGTCATTTTTTAAATAGCAAGCAAGTGAGGATACAAATGGCAAGTTAAAATAAAAATCAATTTACATTAGGTAAGTGGCAAGTGAAAGGGCAAATTAAAAGTTAAAGTCGTACTTAAAGTCCTCTTTTAACTTCTTCACTTGCGGAATTGACCCAGCTTGCATATTGCCGGGAAAACAAAGCTGAGCAGTGTCACATTGACAAGTCTTTTAAAGATACAATATAACCTTCTTGCATTTTTCTGGAACCTGGTGTTGTGAATCATCCACTCCATCCTAGCATTAGCTGCTTTAAGAGCCTTTTTAGGCTTGGAATAGCTTGAGTTACATTACCTTACAGGCTCATTTCCTTGTGTGTGCATGTTTATATCTTTTGTTCTAGAATGAGCATGCGTGTGATCGGAAAATGATATTTTGTAAACACTCATGCGCATCAAGTAAATGGCTAATTACTTGGCAGCAGGGGTCTTCTAGATTTCGACCCTCCGCGGGATTTGATAGATTGCGAATTGCTCCTCCAGAGGGATAGATAGCTGAAAAATTTTCTGGGGGGGTGGGGGGGGGGGTTCGCGGGGGTTCAATATATACATGGTCGGGCTGAAAAGTCCCCGGGCAGTGCTCGCCATTCGCACTAGGGGTAAGTTACGGTTAGGGTTGGAAAAAAAACGTTTTTTTTTAACTCGATGTTTTTTTTTTAAAAAAAAACGTTTTTTTTATAAAAAAAACGTTTTTTTTAAAAAGCTCCCAGATATGACCTAGTGTCAACATATATAGGTATATCAGACACTGGCAATA
>CAXIWS010000589.1:0-17714 GCA_964036195.1 Sphaerolaimus hirsutus | reverse complement strand
TTTAACCAATTACTAGCGATTTTTCCTCCTTTCTGCCTTCTATACACCGAAAAAGCCTATATATTTTGCCCCCGCGAGCCCCCCCCCAAATCCCCCCAGAAAATTTTTTCAGCTATCTATCCCTCGGGAGGAGCGATTTGCTATCCATCCAGCCCCCGCGAGGGCCAAAATCTTTGAGACCCCTGTATTCAGAGTGGGTTTCTATCGTACAAATTTGTTTGGCCCGTTTACAATTGAGCTTCCGGTAGGGTTCAAACGGGATTGACTTTTCGGGATCGGGATCGGGATTCACTTTTTGAGATTTCGGGATCGGGATCGGGATCGGGATTGGGGTTTCGGGATCGGGATCGGGATTGGTTTTTTGAGATTTCGGGATCGGGATCGGGATCGGGATTGGCCGGGATTGGGGTCACGGGATCGGGATCGGGATTGGGATAGGCATTTTTCCGGGATCGGGATTGGGTTCTAGGGATAGAGATTTTGGCCATTTTTCTGGCATTCACAGTTGTTCATAAAGGTGTCAAAACACTGTTGGATGCCAGAAAAGTGGCATAAAATTGACGCTGGGGGTTTGCATCCACTTTTTTGCATGCAAAAACGTCATTATTTCACTTTTTATAATTTCCACTTATTTTTCCGGGATCGGGATCCCGGACTTGGGAGTTTCTCGGGATCGGGATCGGGATTTGAAAACTTTCGGGATCGGGATCGGGATCGGGATTGGTATTTTTGAGATTTCGGGATCGGGATCGGGATTGGGGTTTCGGGATCGGGATCGGGACTGGTAAATCCCGGAATTTCACGGGATCCGGGATCGGGATCGGGATCCCGTTTGAACCCTAGCTTCCGGTAAACTCAGATGTGCTCAGAAACTGAAAAATGAGTTTTCCAAATTCTTAGTTTACCGTTAGTAAACTAGTGTGTGCAGCGCCAAACCCGTCAAGTTTAATATGTAAATGGGCCAAACAAATTTGTACGACAGAAGCCCACTGTGAATATCAAGGCAAAGGATAATAAATTCAAACCGCCTTTGAAATATTTTGAAGAAATTTTCTCCGTTTTTTGTTTGTTTTTCGTTTTCAGAAGCTGCTTACAAGCTGTCAAATCATTTTCACTTACATAAATGTGCCTCCAAACGGTTGATTTACTCTCAATTTAATTAAAATTGAAAAATAGATATCGTTTGAATTTTCGTCATAATACCTTGAAAATTCCCAGGTTATGGTGCGTTTCAACAATTTGAATAAGTATCCTGGCAGAGTGCCAATAGTGTGCGAATTGGAATTGACGCCCGAACAAAATGCAGATACTTCATTCAGTGGAATGACTGTAGCACAGTTTAGTTTTGCGTATGCCCATGGTGGTGCTGTTAGCATGTTCACATGATTAAAAAAAATTTAACTCGAGTGACTTATTGGTAACAGTTTTGAATAAGTTAGATGCAAATACTTATGTCTGGAATTTTAATTTCATTTGACGGAATCGTGTCGTTTCATAGGTTTTTTAGCCGTTCCGATCTTTTTGTTAAATCAAATTACGTTACGTTTTCTTGGATCAGTGCCAACTTTGCATTGCGCATTTGGTGTGGCGCTCGTTATGCATTCTTTAAATTGGATTATAATACTGAAATCTATATGGCAATTAGTCACTCGAGTTTACCAGATAGATTTAGTAAATGACTTGTAAATATTGGAGTGTATGCCGTATGGTTCAGACGATTTTTTTCTGTATGCCGATTGTCAATATATTTTGCCGATGTTTACATTCGATTTGCAAAAATACTGATATCATTTGTATTTTTATGTAAATCTTACCATACTGGTAACTGGTTGACAGGACATTGCCAAAAAGTGCTAAGTGATAAGTAAACGTATACAGAGTATTTTAGTCGCATAGTGAACTTTAGTGTAAAGTGAAAATGGTTCTACACGCGCTATGGAGATATCAAATGTTCAGTTGATAACTAGGCACAAACATTTTCATTGATGAGTTCACTTTTCATGATTAACCCGACTTATCACGAGCACTTTTTGTCATATGTCTACTTGCACAGTTGTTCACCTGAAAGTATTAGAGATTTTCTGATTTTTTTGAGAGTTTACAGATTGTTGTAAACATCTTCCCGGTCACGTCCGGCACCCATTTTTTGATTTTACTTCTCACATCCTATACCCAGTTCTAGGGTGCCGCAGAGGCTGAAACTTGGAGGAGATATTGGCGCAACCCCCCTCTACCTCGCATGAATTAGGGGGGTCGCGCCAATATCTCCCCCAAGTTTCAGCTTCTGGCGCGCCCTAGAACTGGAGTAAGTGTGTCACAAGTACGATCAAAAATAGGGTGCCGGACGTGACCGGGAAGGTGTTTATTTTACTGCCTGTTTTATATTCATATTTTGCACTATGATTTTTTTTAAATCAAAATAACTTGGTGTGTTTTTAAAAAATTCTTGAGTGTTTTTGTACAATGAAAGTACTTTCTCAGTTTTTATCAGCGTAATACTTTTGTTGTTTTTAGAGAGCAGCTTTTTTTCAAAGAAAAATTGGTTCATGGGTTTTTGAACACACACCAAGCATTATATTTTACAAACATTATCACAGTAAATAATTTTTTTTAGAATTATATTTTCGATTAGTTTCAAATGCTGCTATGCTTTTCTCTTCAGCATAATTTGTGAAAATATTTATTTTTGATTGTGTGAATTGGTTAAATTTAACCCTGGTATTTATTCAACAATTTAGATATTTACATACCGTATTTCCTCGAAATACCCCCGGGGGGTTTATTGTTTCAGAGTGAGAATTTTGAGGGGGGGTTAAACGAGGGGGGGAGGGTATTTCGAGGGGGGGGGGGGGGTTATTATTTCGCCAGAAATTTTTTGAAAACCAAGTACTAAATTGTCGTCTGAAACGTACGCAGACGTCGAAAATGTAACAATGATCGCCATTTATAAGACTCTAAAGACTTGTATAAGTGTGTAGACGTATAATCATTGTTCTCACATAACAGAGTCATCGTTTTTAACGTGTGTTTTGCATTACCCAGATGACAAACCGCAGCCTTTGTCATTTACGTTCTCTATACACTAAATTTGGGGGGGGGTATTTCGAGGGGGGGGTTTATAAGTTCATAGTGTCCATTTTGAGGGGGGGTATTTCGAGGGGGGGGGTATTTCGAGGAAATACGGTATGTGTTTCTATGGTACTGTTCTATAAAAATGCAGGTGTCGATTGTTTTATTTTTGTGTTTCAAGTTTATCACCACTAAGAGTTCTTGTAGTTCGATGCCAGTCCCGGGCCCTGTAAAATGTCGTATAAACGTCAAATTTTTCTAGTATTGTTATCAGTAGTTTGACATTTTACAGGACATTTTTACAAGACTTCGCACATCATGGAAATTTACATTTTTA
Organism: Sphaerolaimus hirsutus; assembly: GCA_964036195.1. NCBI lineage: Eukaryota > Metazoa > Nematoda > Chromadorea > Monhysterida > Sphaerolaimidae > Sphaerolaimus > Sphaerolaimus hirsutus. The sequence goes on along the minus strand of CAXIWS010000589.1, from coordinate 14,308 downwards.
CAAGAGACATTTTTACATTTTCACATTTAACAGGTCAGAGAGTGCCCTCTAGAGTATTTGTTTATCTCAATTCCAGTTTACAGTATCGAAGTCCCGTGTAATTTCAGCGTGCAAATATTTGTGGTGTATTTTTATTAAACGCATTGTCTGTTATGGTCACATTAAGATATATTTGTGATCAGATGATCTGAATTTTGTTTAGATTTATTTCATAATTTAAATATTTATGTACCATTAAGATGTTTGGGCATTTGGACCAAACTTGCATTCCACCCAACAAGTTTCTCTCAATTTTTTCTCTATAACTCTTACATTTTTCACTTTTTTTTTTGCAGTTTTCTTGAAAAACAATCATTTAGCATAATTTTTTATTAAGATAATGTAAAATTAATTAAACTCTGGTGATTTACTGCTGTCTGGAAAAAAAACTGTCAGATGAACTGTGCATGCCATAAATTGGCTAAGTTCAAATAGAACTATTGTGATTCATTTCACAGCAAGTCACATTAACAAACATACAATATTACAAAATTTTGAGAAAAATTATTAGTGAAAAAAACGGTGGCCCAATTATCGATAATCATCACACAAAACAACAATGAAGATTTGCACGTATTTAGTATCCTGATTAGCATTGAAAAAATCTCTCAGAGATTTATATTACAAAAATCTCAGAAAATCTCAGAAAATATAAGATTTTCTGAGATTTATATTTTTTTCATGATTTTCCAGAGAGATTTAATTATATTTTTTCTGATTGAGAAAATCTCTTGAGAAAATCTCTCTATAAGAACATGTGTGATGCATTGATTTCAAGCAATGATTGCATGTTCAGCTGTAAAAATGAACAAAACACAATAATTTTAAATCACAGTAAGTGAAATTTTGTTGAATAGTGAATATTTGCAGAAAATGTTAAGTGAAATTTTATACTCTTAAACATATACTTTTCCCCCAAATAATGTAAAATGTATTTTTGAGAACTTTTGCCCCAATTTTCACAGAATCATCAATTTTCTAAATTTTCCCCCCATTTTCATGTTCAAATTCACAATCCATGTGATATTGACTGTTTTCACCTATTCTCAACGATATATGTGATTATATACCCATTTTTGACTACTTTTCACCTTATTTTTGGGTTTTTTCCCCCTTCTCCCTTGTATGGCTTGAAAAAGCCTATATGAAAGTCTATCTTAAATACATTTTGTCTCCTCAAGTACTGCCAAAAAGTATATTTAAGAATGAGTACGGGCACTTTTTTAGAGAAACGTAAATGTATTTACTCAGTACTCAACTACATGTATTTACCAAATATAGTTACCAAAATTAAGTGAAACAAAGGTAACCGATAAATTCTGTGCAGATGATCACACATGAAAGTACTGTATTCTATTATGAGGAAAAATGTACCTAAATCATACTTTTGTTGATTATTCAGATAGTAAAATAAATTAATGGTAGTACAGGGTGTGCTGTCCTAAACAATTGTTGTTATCATTTGAAATTGTGATTGAAGGGCTTAAACAATACATAAGGTACCTAATGTCTACTCTAAATGATTCAAACACCATGAAATATTGATGAAAACAGTTTAAGTTGAGAGATTTTCTGAGATTTTTTTTCTGAAAGAGATTTTCTCAGCGATTTGATTATATTTTTGAAAATGACCCAAGAGATTTAATTATATTTATGTCTCGAGAGATTTTCTGAGATAATATTTAATTATATTTTCTCAAAATCAGCCGTTTTTTCAATGCTAATCCTGATGCAGAGTTGTTAAAAGTACTGAAGTTTTTCAAAAGTGAAAGTAAACGTTAAGTATTTATTTTTTACTCACAGGTGAGTTCAGAAAACGTAAAGTATTTGTTTTTTACTTTTACTCGGGTCAGGTCTATTTCGCACATACGCCCGTTTCGCACATGAATGAAACCCGGCACGCACGGAGGCCCGTTTCGCACAACTGGTACTATGTGCAAAATGGGCCTATGTGCGAAACGGGCAGGGGATTAGGGGAGGGGGTGTCCACAGCACTGGGTGCGGCAAACAGAATACCACTAAAGTGTAAGTGTGTTGTTTCACGCGCCTGTGTTGCCCACATAATGAAGGAGCGGGCTACCCCTAATTATTATAATCATTAATTATAATAATTATATAATTATCTATAATTACGTATTCACATCGGTCTGGGGTTGGGGGGGGGGGTAATTGCACACGTGTACTTGCACTGCACTTACATGCAATTGCTGGTGATTTCACTCAGCAGCACTCAAAAAAATCAGTGAGATTTCGTAATTTGTCGCATGGGGTCGCAATATTGGAGAGTGTCGAATTATTGAAGTGTATTCGCCTATGCCTATTTCGCACTCATGAGTAAACGTGAATAAGTCACTTTTGTCCCAGGAAGACGTAAAACTGGGTATTTTTGAGAAAATTTGCCCCAATTTTCGCTCAAAATAACTAGGTAATTTTCAAACTTTTTCACCATCAAATTCACTAGTTAATGTGTTTTTGCCAATTTTTATGCTATTTTTTACATTTTGTCATTTTTAGCTTTTCTTTCTTTTTTTCCCTTTATACCTTGTAAAAGTCTATAACGAAGCCCGTTTGTAATACGTTTTCTGTACTCGCATACTTATAGAAAAGTACGCAAGTACCTATATGAGTACCGGTATTTTTTTCGGAGGAAACGTTAACGTATTTACGCAGTACTCAAGTATCAGTAATTATCGAGTAAACGTAAATACGTTTTAACAACTATAGTACATACTACCAAACAGAAGGCAATTATTTATTGCATTGTAAAAAAACTACCAAGTTGTTACAATACTTCCACGGTCTGAAAGATCAAAGGTCCTGATGCCGCAGCACGAAGTGTGTGGAAAAAATATCGTTGTAAACACGATAATTATTGCATTTAGAAAAAACTGTTTAAAAACTCCAGCCATCCCCGACTAGGAAGTTTCACAGTGAATTGCTCAATTATTTTCGGGAAAATACATGGTCCGACTGAAAAGTCCCCGGGCAGTGCTCGCCATTCACGCTTGGGGTAAGCTACGGTTATAAAATTTCGACAGGTTAATATATCAGGTGTTTTGAGTTTTCACCCAAAATTTCACCTCTCTAGCTCCACCCACTGCGGAACTGTGGGTGTTACAATTTCGGTCATTTTGTACTGATGTACACATGGTGCTCTAGCTCAACGCTGCTTAAGTTGTGACCATGAAACTTTGGCTAGTGTAAGCCACCAGTGCTGGCAATGTGCTGATAATATTCAACACTCTTATCAACATCATTGCTATTAAGGTAAAATAAATATTTTATACAGATCAGGGTGATGTGCAAGAAACGTGGGAACTGTGATGGATGTTTTTGGTGATCATCTGAGATCATGTTGTATTGCAGTGATTTTAATGTTGTTTTGAAATGTGCTGTAAATAAATTATGTGAATTAAATTTCATGTGTGTTTCATTACTAATCTGTAGTGGACACATTACCTGTGTTCAACAGCAGTGTGCATGCAAAATGCATCCTGTATTAACCACTTTTTGAAAAGGAGAGGCAGAATGATGAATTTGGTAGTGACAGTAATGACAATATGAACTAGGCTTATGATATCATAGCTAATGTTGGTTAGTGCTGGCACATTGCCAACACTGGTGACTTACACTAGCCAAAGTTTCATGATCACAACTAGTGATGGAATGGCGCCATGGCGCTGGCGCCATTTGAGGGCGCCAAAGGGCGCCGCGCCATGGCGCCATTGGCGCTTGGCGCCCTTTTTCTGTGGCGCCCTTGGCGCCTGGCGCCCACATTCTGAAAAGCGCCATGGCGCCCTTGGCGCTTGGCGCCCTTTTTCCGTGGCGCCTTTGGCGCCTGGCGCCCTGCTTTAGAAGGGCGCCAAAAAGGCGCCAGCAGGGTTTCACAGTGAGTGCTGTGTAAACGAAAAAAAATGAAAAACGCATCCGTGGATGATCTAAATTCGCCAGAAAAATGGACGGAGTGGTGTGAGTGGGTGGAAACATCGTCCAACGGTTCATCAGATCTGTCTGACGGATCAGAGACAAGAATGATGGATCGTTAATTTGCAAAATCATAAATAAACGGATTTAAATCGTTGCAATTAGGAAACATTGTTTGGAAAGGTCTATTTGTAATGAATGGATTGTTGTCAAATGACAATTTCCATTGCGTTTGAATTTGTCATGTGGATTTTATACAAAAAATTTTTGTTGCTAGCCTTGTTTTTGTTCATTACATCCTGGAGAACGCGAATTAAGAAGTGAATGCGCGTACAATGGTGCTGTAGAAACATTTTTAGCACACGCATGGTGTTGTAGGCACTTTTTTATCCTGGCGCCCTTGGCGCTTGGCGCCCTCTTTCCGTGGCGCCCCTGGCGCCTGGCGCCCACTTTCTGAATGGCGCCCTTGGCGCCTGGCGCCCTATTTCTGTGGCGCCCTTGGCGCTTGGCGCCCACTTTCCGAATGGCGCCATGGCGCCCTTGGCGCCTGGCGCCATTTTTTCTGGCGCTTTTCCATCACTAATCACAACTTAAAGCAGCATTGAGCTAGAGCACCATTTGTACATCAGTACAAAATGACCGAAATTGTAACCCCCACAGTTCCGCAGTGGGTGGAGCTAGAGGGGTGAAATTTTGGGTGAAAACTGAAAACACCTGATATTTTAACCTGTCGAAATTTTATGACTGTAGCTTACCCCTAGCGCGAATGGCGAGCACTGCCCGGGGACTTTTCAGTCGGACCATGTATATCTACCTACCGTATTTGGTCGTAATACCCCCCTTGAAATACACCCTAGAAATGCCACCTCAAAATGGACACTATGAACTTATAAACCCTCTGGAAATGCCACCCCCTAGTTTAACACCCCTCAAAATTTCCAAAAATAACCCCGTGGGGGTTATTCGAGGAAATACGGTACTTATTTGTGTGGGAACCGCTAAATTTTTTTTAGAAATTTTGGAAGCTCAGCTACTTCAGCTCAGCTCAGCTTGGAAGTAATAAAAAACAAGTAAAAAATTCGAAAAGTAATCAAACGATTCGAAAACTATTTTCGAAGGCTATAAAAAATCGAAATTCTAAAAGTCATTTAAAAAATACGCAAAAAGATTTAACACTTTTTACAGAGGGTTTTTTGCCAAGGGGTGGGTGAGGCGTGCTGATACATTATCAAAACTTTCTAAACATGACATTTTACATTGGACACTTTATTTAATCACTTTATACTTGGGTTACTTTACACTCTGCACGCGTGGTTCCCGTTGGAAGCGTGCCAACGATTGCTTTACGCATGCAATTTTCATAAAAAATTGAACTCAATAATCGTTGTTATGACGCTAAATGTTAACTTATTCAGGACACTGATTTTTCATCCTTAACACAAAAATCGCATGCTTACTCATCATTGGCACGCTTCCAACGTGAGACATAAATACGTGCGAGGGCAGAGTATCATGTCCGCCGAGTATACCTTAATACCGAAATACTTTTTCCAGTGTATTTTCTGGTTTCGATGGACCGCCCCGGCATCAATTTTTGTGTGATATTATGAATATGGCATGTTTACATATAGAGCGATATCTACTTATTTTCCATCGTCAGCCGCAACGTTGGCCCGATTTCTAGGTTACCGTATTTCTTCTAATAGAAGAGCGCCGTTCTATTTTTTTCATCAACTTTTTTACCTGCCGTTCTATTAGAGGTGCCGTTCTATTGGAGGCTGCCGTTATATTTATTTCACCAATATTTTTCAGACATTTTTCATTTGAACTAGTGTTTTTTTATGAAAAATGAACAACATTTTACTGTCAGAGCATCCATTGGCCCTACACACACTAGTTTTCACCGTGACTGATGTGAAAACTGAAATGGCCACATGGCCACATCCAGCCTACTCTTTTTGTATGCTATATGTGTTTTAGTTTTCATATTTTCAAAGTTTAACTATCATTTATTTAAACTCAAATTTAAATCAAATCAAATCATTCAACCGTGATTTTTAATTTGCATTTGAAAAAATTTCAGTTTTCACACGAAGTCACGGTGAAAACTAGTGTGTGTAGGCACATTAAAACAAAACCAAATGTGAAAATAACCCTAAATCATAGTTCTGAACACCTTGAATGTTCACACCACCCATTTTTCTTACATTTATGTGTTCTGGCACTCTTCCAATGTAATTTCTACCTGCCGTTCTATTGGAGGTGCCGTTCTATTGGAAGAAATACGGTATCGATGATTGTCAACTTAAAAACACTGATCTTTTGCGCGCGTATTTAGTATGAATAAGTGCGTGAATAAAAAATTTCATTGTGAACAGCATAATTATGGGGTATCTACCTACTTCGTTTGAAAAACTGTTAAAAACTCCGGCCGGCCATCCCTTTCTGGGCAGTTTCACAGTGGATTTATGTAATACTTGACGGTTTGAAATTGCTCATTTTTTTCCAGAAAAATATATCTACCTATTGATTTGTGTGGGAACCGTTAAAAAATATTTTCGAAATTTTGAACCTCAACTACTTACCCTATTTCTTCCACTAGAACTTGCGCCTTTCTATTTTTTCGTCAACTTTTTACCCGCTCTTCTACTAGAAGCCACCCTTCTATTTTTTCGCCATTTTTCAGCCATGTTTTCGGAAGTGCTGCGAAGGTTTTCCAACGTGTTATGTCACAGACTATTCACAGACACAGCAAAAAATGGGGGTGTGATGCGTCGGGAAGCGTGCTGGATGCGCGTGAAGCGGCCTCTGTGAAGACACTTCCACACGCTTCAGCACGCTTCACGAGATTTATGGTGAAGTGTCTTCTACACCTTCCACGTCTTCACAGTTCACCTAGCTTCACAATGCCCAAAATTTCGTGAAGTGCGCTTCCCGATGCTGACTCAGTGAAGACACTTCACAAACATTGTGCAGCATCGTTGACGCATGTCTGTGATGTGAAGTGTCTTCACGTTCAACTTCGTGAAGCGCTGGGAAGCGCCGACCAGCTTCGTGAAGCGTTGGGAAGTATTGCTGTGAAGACACTTCAAGATGCTTCACGACGCATCAAACACACATTTTTTGCTGTGAGAATGACGATTCATAGAGCTCATACAACTATTGATATTAAAGTAGCGCCAAATCAATCGACCAAACACACTAATACCTAACAACGTCTGTTGACAGTTTTTTTCCAAAAAGGTATTTGACACAATTCCCGCAGTTTTCAACCCTTCTAAAGACCGCATACTATTTACCGTATATCCTCGAATAAGTCCCCTGGCGAGTTATTTCTTCGTCAAAGTTTTTGAGGGGGGAGTTATTCAAGGGTGGGGAGTTATTCAAGGGGGGGGGGGTTATTTTTTCCTCATAACTTTCAGGAAAACTTGCAGGTAGGTAGGTGAGTATACACTGCGTAAAATACACAATGTGCATCTGCTTTCGCTGCCATATGCTAACATCCTCTGTATTTTTTGTCTCACACACTGCATTTGCATTTCGTTTTTTCACTCGTTCCAGTATCCTCTCCACTCATCACAGGGGGGGAGTTATTCAAGGGGGGAGTTATTTTTTCGTCGGTGTTTTTAAGGGGGGAGTTATTCAAGGGTGGGGAGTTATTCAAGGGGGGTCTTATTCAAGGATATACAGTATTTCATGGTCCAAATAAATTCAAAAAAGTGTACCTTCTGTTGGGGACGCCCTTCTATTAAAGACACGCCCTACTAACACGGTATTACACTCAATATGATTGGAGAGTCACATTTGTTCTGAACGGTAGTGTATTATTCTATCATTCAGTTGATTCATCAAAGCATTTTTCGCTTGACACTCAACTTGTAAGTGACAATTTGTAAATAAAATGAATTGACAATATGACGTATGCGGTAACAGCGATAAGGCTGTAAAACATTCAAAAAGTCAGATCAAAAATTCGACAATGCAATAATTTGATGCAAAAAATTCGAAAAAAAAACAAAAAAAAAATTCAAAAATTCGAAAAGTAATAAAAAAGATTAAAAAATTTGAAAATTCTAAAACTAAATTTGAAAATTCAAAAACTGTATTCAGAAAAAAATCGAAAATTCGAAAAGTCGTTTTGGAAAAAAAATACTTAGGGGGTACCTTAAATTAGAGGTATACCTTATATTGTTTTCGGCAGATTTTGCAAACATATTACCAACAGTGAACAGCAACGCAATTCATTTTATCAAACTGGAATATGTAACAAAATGGTCCACCAGGCCGAATACGAGTTGCTCAGAGTTGCCTGCAGGCTGTCTGCGAAAATAGGAAAAATTTTGTAACCCGTGTACCATGCAGATGCTGTTTTTGATGGGGTACAAAAAATGACTAACACCTAAGTTGCACTATGCAATGTGTTAGCAGATTTACCCCACACAATGCAGTGCGCGTTATTTACTAACACATGGCAAATGGTCAATTCAGGGTACATCCCACACGCTCAAAAAACCATATCCATTTCACAGTGTGGGTCAGTAATGTAAAAAAAATATAGATCATTTTTATTTGTATATGTGGATTCATGTGCAAAGTAAATTATTTGACCAAGATCTTAGGGGAATTTTACGAGGTGAATCGAGGGGGAATTTTTATCTTAAATATGGATTTACCCATATAAATAAAAAGTTCAACTTGCATATGCATTTTTGAATTTTTATGTAAATGTTTATTTATCATATAAGTGAATGAAAACAATGAAAACTCAATGCACATCCAGTGTGAATCACCCATTACTTTTGCTAACTACTATGCAACGTGAGGAACAGATGCAGGAACACGTTGCACAGTGTTGTTGCAGTGTTACACATATTTGTTTTACATGCAATTGTGCGTACAGCATGTTGGTATAATTACACCAACACAAGCAATTTTTGTCTGTGTGGTAGTACAAAAATTATTCACCCGCATTGGTTAACACGCCTGTTTACCACGGGGTGGACTTTCACGGACAGCCTGGTTGCCTGGTACCCGTCGGCGCCATTTTTGGCAACGGTATTTACGATTTTATGCGTTTTGGCGTGCAGCCAGATGTGCCTTATTGTTGATGTCTTGAAATGCACGTATACTTGCTTGTGTTGATTCGTCGTTATTTAAATGATTATCACCGTGCAACGAGAGCTGGAATGAACTACAAAACTTTACCAAATCCTCGCCAACGCATTGCCATGCTTAAAGTGAATAAAACAGCATTTCAATAGTGGTGGACGTGCTGGGGACAAGCTTTTGCCAAATTGCTGCCCAGTAAGGCGAGGTATCACGTAGTATGTCTCAATCAAGTTCCGACAGGGAGTTTCCACAACGCCATACGCGTTCACATCCGGTGAACAATATTTCACAATTTCATCCGGATTCGGCTGCTGAACGTCAGTTGCAAGCTTTGTCTCTAAGGGAGGCCGTCCGAAGGCCTGTAGTTTCTGTCTCAACTCCACTGTCCAGCCGTGTATCTTGGCATCCAGCCGTTGAAGTTTTAGCCAATGTGAATTCACCGGCCAATGTGAATTCACCCGTAAGGGAACCGTTTATTTCTCGTTCGGTACCGATACCGAATTTTGTTTTGCCACCGGTCCGCGTCAACCAGTTAGGGTTTGTTACCAGTGCTCCGGTAGCGTATGCTTCACCACCGCAGTTTAAGGCTACTAGGGAAATGTCCATCGAAACTTTCAAAGCCGGTCGATTTCCTCACCCATCAAACGTGTCTGCTTTCTTTCCCGATGTCTCGGTGCTGTCTCCACACCCGAGAAATTGTTTTTTGGTGAGTGTAGATCAATTTCCCGCTGGGCGTTATTTACAGGAGGTGGCATTCGTTGACCATTTGTCTGGGAATCATTTTGTGATGGATAACCCGTTGATTCCGTCTTCAGACGATGAAATGAAACAGTCAAATTTGCGCCATTCTCCTGAGTTTTCTGTTCAACAGATAGTTTCTGATTTCGACGCTAGAATTGCCAGGATGGAAACTTTAGTTGAGACGGCTATTTCGAAATTTTCTGCCAATTTATCTCCGGTTGTGCACCCGGTTGTGCAAGCGTCCCAGGTGAATCAATTGCGTGCAGACTCGCCTCAAAGGGTGAATCCACAGGGTGTGGAAAATGTCACAGATACAGGCGAAGCTACATTGCCAGTTCCCAGCATTTTGCCCGAGTCCGACCCATGGTTTTTGAGTAATTTATCTAGAGCCCCGCAGGCTATGTCCAAATGTACTGAAACGGATTTGTTGCATCAGTGGATGCTGGTGAAATCGCATCTTTTGGATAAAATACCGATTTTCAAGGGCAAATCCGACATTGTGAAATTTTCAGAATGGCAACGCCATACATCAACTACGGCGAATTCAATTCCGAATCCACAGTTGCTCGCTCACTATTGGCGCGATGTTTTCAGCACCAAGTTGGGGGGAGAGGCATATAAAGTGTTTACGACTCTATTTCAACCAGATACATTGCCAGATGCCCCGGCCGTGCTTTCAGCTCTGGCAGATGTGTTTAAGGATCGCACTCAAACGTATTCTATGGTCGAATGGGATAATGCCGCTATGATACGCACTGAGTCTTTGACCGAATTCTACATTCGCCTGTTGTCGAAAGTCCCTACCGAAATCAAATCAAGCGTTTTGCACTCGCGCGACTGCGTGGAAAGATTAGTTGCTGCCAAATTTTGGTCGAGATATGACGCTACCAGATTTGATAAGTTTGTCATGGCTAATTTTCGAAAACAATTTTCGACTCAAAATATTCCTGTTGCCAAAATGATTCGCATTGTAGAGGAATATTTTGCTGAATTTGTCAAATCGACCCAAAATGTCAATGTTGTTGCAAAAGTCAATGCACCAACACCAAGATCTTCCATGCGTCAAATGTTTCAACCTTCACTTCCAAATGACCCATGGTGCGCCAGACCAGGTCATTTTGGCCACCGCAAAAGTCAGTGTAGGGCTGATAAGATGGGGATCCAAAACGGTAATCCACCTGTGAATCCATCGACTCCGCCTTTGAGTAATCGATCTGATGGATATGGTCATGTGCGCCGGCTCGGCCCTCAACAAACCCATGATATTCCGACGTCGAAAAACATCACTGCAGCCAAAGTTGCTTTAGGCCCCGACTTATCTGAATCTGATAATGATGATATTCATGATACAAACGTTGTTGTTGACACAGTAGAGGGGGATGTCGTGGTTGATGAAAATTTGGATCCATGTGCAGCATACGTTCACGAGTTTCACCACAGAGTTTCGGCATTATACAATTCTGACCCTGGTATGTTTTCTCGGCTATCATGCAATTTCGTCCATGCATTGCCCATACTTTCTCAGACAACTGCGATGCCAGAGTTGGACAATTTTTCAACAGCGTTTTCCTGCATGAACAGAATCGTGAAGACGAATGATTTGAATGTTGAACCTGACAACGATTTTTGTTCTACTGATCGTGCAAATGTTTTATCTGGTGAACTGTGCCGTGGTTTAGTGAAATATGAATATGGATCGTTTAATGTAGACAATGGAATTTGCGCACTTAGCGCGGTAGGTGAAAATCAACAACTTTGCATCAGGATTAAGCCTACAAATGGCCCTTTAGTTTATGCAAATGTGGATATCGAGGGCGTGCCATGCCGAGTATTATTGGATAGTGGTTGCACGCGATCTTTATTGCCTTTGACTTTGCTTGAGCAAATTTCTGGACGTACAAGCACAAATTTTATTGATAAAATGTCCCAGTCGAAAATTTGTTTAGACACTGTCAACGGTCCAACCAAGGATGGGGAATTATCTGAAGTGAAGTTATTAGTTGAGCATGTTTCACCTGTTGATAAAGTGCGGCACAAAGTTATCACAACTTTTTTGATAAATCGAAGTCCTGGCGCTTTAACAGAAATTCTTATTGGCACAGATGTCATGCCATTCCTCAAGTTGGCTTGGCTCATTCCCATAGTTTTGGACAGGAATTGCGATGCACCAATCCCTGCAGAACCAGTAGGAATGACCAAGAAAGTTAAGCAAATTGAAGATAATTTTGTGTCTACTTTTACGGACATAGTTAGAGCTTCCAAATCTATCTTTGTGCCAGCCCATGGAATGGTGGCACATTCAATTGCAATTCCTCAAAAACCAGCTACTTTAACGCCAGCACAATGGCAGGATAGTGTTTTGATTTATTCCAATACTGATGTTGACTTTTCTGGGATTTCTATGTATAACACTTCAGTCCATGTAAAACATTGTCAGAAGTTTGTATTGTCTTTGTTCAATGCAAATCCGTATCCAATAAGAATCGATCAGGGATCTGTGTTGGCACAATGCCAAGTTTATTATTCTAGTGCGATGAATTTTCCGGGCCGAAATTTTTCTGCTTTGTTGGCCGGTGATGTTGAGAATGGTATTGCAGCGCCATGTATTTTTCTGCCCACGCCGCCGGAACCATGTCACCCTCCTGCACCCACTGAGGAGTGTGAGCCGCCAACCCCAACTTCCCCTGAGGAACGGGCTAACCATGTGTGGGATAAATTGAAAAACGACTTGCAAATTCCACTTTCAGATGCTCAGAAAGAACAATTTTTTCGGCTGATAAGCGAATATCATGACATTTTCAGCTGTTCCAGCTACGATGTCGGGAGAACACCGTTGATATCACATACCATCACTACAGATCCGACACAACCCCCAATTAAGCAAGCAGCTCGTTACGAAGCTCGTCACAGGCGTGCATTTATACATAAAACAATAGCTTCAATGCTAAAAGAAGGGATAATTGAACCATCCAACGGCGCTTGGGCATCGCCGATTACGATTGCGCCTAAAGGGACTTCCGACTTTAGGTTCTGTGTGGATTTCAAACTAGTGAATCTGATAACCAAAATTGATTCATATCCGCTACCCAGGATTGGTGAATTGTTGTCTGAATTTTCCGGACGCAAAATATTTTCCGCTTTGGACATAAGGCATGGATATTACAATGTGCCGCTGGCTGATGAAGAAACGCGTGAGCGTACTTCTTTTGTCTGTAGTTTAGGTCAGTTTCGATATACGAGACTTCCATTCGGTACAGTGAATGCCGGTGCTACTTTCCAGAGGCTCATGAGTATACTTTTGGCTGGTTTAAATGACGACCCTGCCAGCCCATGGGTCAGGGCGTACATTGATGACATTTTGTGCAGCAGTTTTGAAATTTCGGAACATTTTGATCATTTGAAACGCTTGTTTGAGAGGCTGCGTTGGGCTAATCTGAAAATTCAACCAGCAAAATGTAAATTTTTCGCAGCAGAGTTGAAATATTTAGGACACCATATATCGGCGAGCGGAATTTCTCCAGCTCCAGCCCGCTATCGCGCGGTTATGGACCAACCAAAAGTTCATACTAAGCAAGATTTGAGACGTTTCCTGGGGAAATGTATATATTATTCACATTTTATTCCGAACTTCAGTCGCATTTCAGCGCCTTTATATAGCGTGTTGAAGGGACATGTCCCGAAAAATGGAAGCACACCGTTCGAATGGACTGAAGATATGCTTACTGCATGGGACACTTTGAAATACCTTTTGTCCACTGCTCCGGTGTTGATACATCCTGTTTTCGATGACCCTAGGGGATTTATTTTGGAAACTGACGCCAGTAATTTGGGTTTAGGTGCTGTGCTCTCGCAGTTTGGCCCTGATGATAAATTACATCCAGTATCATATATTTCCAAAAAATTGACTCACCCACACTCCACGTACTCTGCCGCTTCGCTTGAGGCATTATGCATTTGTTGGGCGTTGCGCCGTTTTGCAGATTATGTGGAGGGACAAAAAGTTACAGTCATTACGGATAATTCAGGTATACAACAAGTGTTACGCAGCCCGCATCATTCTAAACTGGCCCGTTGGGCAATCTTTATTCAGGATAAAATTACTTCTTTTGTTCATCGTCCAGGCATTCAAAATTCAGTTGCGGACGCCCTATCTCGCAATCCAATTTCAGAAACAGAGTTTGGTGAACATGAATTGCGCAAACCCACCGAATTAGTTTTGGGACAGTCCCCTGACATTGTTAGAGTAGAAAAACCATTTTGTGGCCGTAATGAACCAATTTTGTCCACCCAAATAAGCATTGATTGGGTCGAAATACAACAAAAAGATCCTCAATTGGCGGAAATTATTATGTCTCTAAAACAAAATCCAGATTTTGTTGCTGACGCTTATTTAATTGAGAACGTTCTTTATTTTCGTGCTCCGGTCATTTCTAGACATTTATCAATTTGGCCACCAAAATCGTGGCAACATGCTTGTTTGGTGCAGGCACATTTG
>CAXIWS010000588.1:17231-31419 GCA_964036195.1 Sphaerolaimus hirsutus | reverse complement strand
TTGTCAGTATTATGGGGCTTTTTACAGCAGCCCTTATAAGGGGGGCGGTTCCCAGGTGGAAAATAATTGTTTTCAAAAGTCAATAATTTTGTGTGTATGGCTTGTATGCATATTAATTATGTTTGTCATCACAAAATTTGCATGTGCAAAATTTTCTTCAAGATGGTTACATGCGCTGATGTAACATTGTTGGGGAGGGTGTATAGAAAATTTTTCAATTTGTCTCAATTTTTGTGAGTTTACTTCGATTTGTCCTCAATGTGCTTACTTATTCATTTAGTGAGTACGCATGCCAAATTTCAGCTCAGAGCAGTTAGCGGTTCTTATTTTTTTAATGCTTTTATTTTTTGTCAACCACTGTATTTTTTGTATAGTGAATGAAATCCCACATGGGACCCGGTCCCTGGTGACAACAGAACGTTCCCCGACGCAGTCCCAAACATCCCTGGTGAGAAATTTTTTTTCATAAACAAATAATTTTTGGTCCCTTATAAGTAAAAACAAATTTTTTGTGTGGCACAATGACCGAATGGACCATGTAAGGGACCAAAAAATATTTGTTTATGAAAAAAAATTTCTCACCAGGGATGTTTGGACTGGGTCTGGGACCTTTCTGTTCTCACTAGGGACCCGGTCCCCCAGTGGGATTTTGTTCACTATACAAAAATACAGTGATTGACAAAAATACAAAAACTTGAAAATAAGAACCGCTAATTGCTCTGAGCTGAAGTTTGGCATGCGTACTCAGTAAATGAAGGAGTAAACACATGCCAAAATTGAGACAAATCAAACCATTTCTATACACACTCCCAAAGAATATGTGTCAGTGCGTGTAACAATCTCAACCGGTCCCTTATAAGGGCTGCTGTAAATAGCCCCATAATACTGACAAAAGAATATATGACTAAAAAGAAAACAAACATAACAAAAATTTTTCCATGAATGTTTTCATAGACATCAATCAGAGGCAAGTTTTATCAGGGAGTGGGTTTTTTTAGAGGGAGTGGGTATTTTTTCTTTTTTCTACACTCAACTAACAGGGTGGAGTTAGAGAGGGAAACAATGGAGTAAATACAGTAGCTCTATCAATTTTTGCAAAGAGAGATGTAAGTTACAACTTCTTTGCACTGTCTGCAAGTACCACGCAGGAATCGTGCACAAAGAAACCAACCAAAGACCAATCAATCTCAATCACATCTTACTCAACCAAGGAATTACTCAATGAGGAGAGATTTATTCAAAGGGGTGTTATTCAAGGTTCAGTTTTTGAAGGGGGTGGGGGTATTCAAAGTGGGAATTATTCAATGTGAACTATTTTATCTAAGGGATGGATTTATTCAAGGGGCATTATTCAAGGCCAACTTTATAGAGGAGTTTTTTGAGGGAGGTTATTCAATGTTCAGTTTTTCAAGTGGGGGTGGTGATGAGTCGAGGTTGTTTTGGAAGAAGTTTATGGCATTCGGCAGTCCCGATCCACTGTCATATCTATCATTAAATAACAAACCAAAAGGATAACCAAAATGTACATTTGTAAATCATGGGTTTCAGCTAAATCACTGTTGGAATACAGTAGCGTGCAATCATGCCATAATTTTTTGTCAATTTTTGTTGGCTGGCATGGCCGTGCCACAATTGCTTGTGCGGTACCGTGGGCCGGAACATACAAGTGTTTTGTCGTCATTACTTTCTCACCATAACAAATTTTAAAGCGTTCCTGCAAATGATCAAATTGTTTTTGCACTTCTACGTCGGATGTAGGTGTGATTTGTGTTACCTTTTCTAGCGCTAAAGGTACGAGCCATGACATTTTGAGAAAGGACATAATGTCCGTGCCGACAAGAATTTCATTCATTGCTGTGGAATCCATGTTGATCAAGCATATCACTAGCACTTTTCGTAAGACGTTATCGATTGGAGAAGTATGTTCGAGGAACAATGGCATTTCATACATTGTGCCCGCTGCAGTTTTGCCATTTAACATAAAAACTTCAATGTCGGTAGGCCGTAAAAATCTGTCAATGTCCAATTTAGTTTTTTCTGCAATTTGTTGCAAAACCTTGATAGGGACAATTGTCCTAGTACATCCTGTGTCCAAAATGACTTTGCACGGTATTTTTTCCACACATGCCATAGCGTATATTTGTGCGCCGTTAGATTTTTCCACTTTGATTGCTAAGCGTTGGTTTTCTCCCACACAGGTTCGTGCTACTGTTTTGTCAACGTTTTCCAGCCCAAAAAGATTCATTTGTTTTTCAGTAAAGGAATGATCATTGTGCTTCACACGTTCATCAAAATCTCTTTTGTCATCATCATCACTGCTCTGTGTTTTCTCCTGGTACAGTAGCGGGCTGGGAGGTGAACATGGATTCGAAAAACGACATGACGCGTTCCTCGTTGTCCCACGCTGTGCCTGTGCCACGCTGGATTAGGCGCAGTTTTGTCACAATACGATGACGCAAATGAACTACACCCCATTTCATTCATTT
This sequence comes from Sphaerolaimus hirsutus, assembly GCA_964036195.1. Lineage (NCBI taxonomy): Eukaryota > Metazoa > Nematoda > Chromadorea > Monhysterida > Sphaerolaimidae > Sphaerolaimus > Sphaerolaimus hirsutus. The sequence continues at coordinate 28,933 of CAXIWS010000588.1, read as the reverse complement.
CCAAGAGACTTTCCCATCCACACAGCACATTTTCAGCTGCTGTGTGGATCAGAAGCCGGCGGGTGTTGATTGCATAGTCGGTGGCGGTATAGCCGTATGAATCGACGATAGTAGCGGCGTGGTAAATTTATTCATGTTAGCATTATTAGCTGCCGGTGTGCTGGAATGTTGCTCTTGTAGTGCTCTGAAACGTTCCTGTAATGAGTGAAAATCGCGCAACAACTTTTCTGTGTTCACCCCGGATCCTGTGTGATCCGCCCAATTTTGATGAGTTAAATCGGCCGCTGTCATCCCCAAACGCATGGCATGTCCTTCATCCACACTGATCGCATCACTTGATGCAAACCCTGTTTCAACCAAGTACCGGTTTATGTCATTTTCAGTTAACAAGCAGATGGGTATTGTCGGGGCCAAGTACACACCCAAATTTCGCATTTCCGTCACAAATTTGTCATTCGGAGCCCGCATTTTAACAAAATCATAAATACGTTTCTCTACGGTTCCCCCAACGGCATCACGCGTCACCAGACCATTACCAACCACGTCACGCGTCACAACGCCGTCACGAGTCACAAAACCTCCGTTAGCCGAAACCGACAGATCCAGCGGTGCATCACCAACCTGCTGCTGCTCGTGCAGCGCCACGTCGGCTTGCTGCTGCCAATCACCAACCTGCTGCCGCTCGTGTTGCGCCACGTCGGCTTGCTGCTGCCATTCCTCCCCTGACGCTACGGCTTCTCGGCGCGTCGCTGCGCGTAGCTGTTCCGCCTGAATACGGCGAGCTAATTCTGGATGTATTCCTGTAGCTGGCAATGGATTCACCGGATGCGCCCTAGTATGGCGTGTCTGCGGTGCTGCTAGCTGATCGGCCGTCGAAATAGAAGACATTGTTAGGCGGCCTAGCCAGGAATATAGAATAATTAGTCGGGCGACGTATAGCTGCGGCATAGATGCTTCCCTGGGGATTGACGTAGTAAATTGTTGTCAAGTCCCCAGCACGTCCACCAAAATGATGAGTCGAGGTTGTTTTGGAAGAAGTTTATGGCATTCGGCAGTCCCGATCCACTGTCATATCTATCATTAAATAACAAACCAAAAGGATAACCAAAAACGTGCGATATAGGGATATCACTATCTCATCAGTGGGGGTATTCAAAGTGGAATTTATTGAGGGCCCAATTGAGTAGCTCTTTCAATTTTGACAATGAAACATGTAGGTTAAAAGTTTTCTGCACTTTGTAAAAGTACCATGCAGAAACCATGTGTTTCGTGATGGAAAAAGTGCCAGGTTTTAAGCGCCAAGCGCCAAAAGCGCCATGGTGCTTTTCCTAACCATGGCGCCAAGCACCAATGGAGCCAGAGCGTTTTAGTGCCAAGCGCCAAATGTGCCATGGCTCTTTTCTGGATCACAGTGCCAAGCGCCAATGGCGCCAGGAGGGTATGGCGCCAAGCGCCAATGGCGCCAGCGCCAAAGTCAAAATGTGGTTTTATTATGTGGCACAATGTCCCAAACAGTATTTTCAGCTATTAATCCCTGGGAGGAGTGATGTGATATCTACCGAACCCCTGAGAGGAACAAAATCCTGGATACCCCTGACTCAGATGATAACCATAATGTAAAGATAAGTATCCAAATACATATAAAATATAGATCGCATAATAATCCTTGTCCTAATGTAACTCAGTCATATTTTTACATGTGTTCTGCATAACACAGATCACAAAATACAGTTAATTTACATCCTCTTTACACTCATTTTGGGTGGGGGTATTTCCAGAGGGTATTATTTCCCCAGCTCACTCAGACCTGGTGGCAGTCCCAAGCCTTGTTAAGTAAAGTGTCAAATGTAAAATCAGTCTAATGCAATGTAAAGTGTCAATTGTCATGAAAAGTATCAGATGTAAAGTCAAATGTTAAGTCAAGTCTCAACTGTGTATCAAAATCTTACTTTTGTATCCAAATCTTATTTTCCATATACAGGAATTAATATTTTGGATACAGAAAATAAGATTTGAATACTCAATTGACCCTTTACTTTACATTTGACACTTTGCATGACAGTGGACACTTTACTTTGCATTTGACTTTACATATGACACTTTACATTATACTTTACAGGGTTTGGGACCACCCCTCAGTATTTTTCATGTTGCCCCCTGGATGTGTTTCATATTTCATATATGGTGTATTCCCCCTTGAATAGCCCCCCCCCCCCTCAGAAACGTCTGACAAAAAACATTCCTTGGGAATTGCTTGCCTATATATGGTATTTATGAAATTATGTTGAGTATACCATTATTCAGCAAAATTAATTCCGTTTTCTTGAAAATTCATGAATTAGATTGTTGATTTATCTGCATTATTGAATTTTGTAAAATCATGGCTGGCGCTTTTTTGGCCCATTTGTGATGAAGCCAATGAAGTTAGCAACCTCTGCCATCAATTCAGGCAACTCCAAGACCGTATTGAGTGACGGTCTTTAGAGTGGTTGCATTTTCCTTGTAGCCCAACGTTCACTTTCCAGCAGCCAATTATGTTTATTTCATTGTTGTGTGTTGAAAGAGGTGTTCAAATTTGTTTCAGGTACTTTATTGTCCATCAGATGCAGCATGAAATACAAAAGCACAAAGTTAGCAAGCTTCCTAGTCAAAGTTTCTATTGCTAACTTATTTATTCCAAACTTGGGGTCAAAAGACTGAAGTAAAATCTTCCAAAGTTGCAGAAACACGGAAATTTGTATAAAAAACTTGGCTACAATAATTTCCTAAATACAATGCACAAACAGGATACATTGAGCCTAAACTGTTGGCTTATGCAGCGCGTGTACACATTCAAACAAGTATGGTAAAGAAATACAGAGTACAAATTGGGCGAGAAAGAAACAATTTATCTTGTGGGGTGCTGAGTTGGCAAACTCAGGCAAGTTACTAATCTATTCCAATTTGTCAGAAAACATTGACACAGTTTGGAAACTAATTTGATAGAGTTGGAAACTGTAAATAGTGTTGTAAACTGTTCCTAAATATAAGCAGAGCAGGGTATGAATTAAGTATAATAATCACTTCCTAAAAATGTGTATTTGATAGTTGAGCAAATTGGGGTTTAATCGAGGTAAATGAATGTCATAGTTGAAATTGGCATGAGATTCCATATACACTACCGTGCAGAATAGTTGAGACTTTTTGTGCTGCGTGATTAATGTTGCCAGAATTTTGAAATGGTTGATATGCAAAACATTTGGATACTATACATGGGTACCTGGGGGGTTGACTACACATGCCCAGGATGACTGCCCCTCAAGTTCAAATCTGCATATATTCCTAGTGTACAAACATATTCAATCAGTTTGTTCATGTTTCAGAATAGTTGAGACTTTGCTTGTTTTGGGCAGTAGCCACCCAGTATCTCACTTTAAAGTCTATATCCAATTCCTATGTTCATTTTTTAACAAAATTTTTACCATGGGAACTGCTTGCCTGCATTTCTGAGCTCTGTGTGCAGCAAGAAACATTCTAAGCATGAACAGCATATGGCAATGCATATATGGAAATGTGGCATTTATTTATTTTTGCTGCAGTTTTGCGTCCATTGCCAGCAACTCAGAAATGGGGGTAGGCATACTACTGAGTGGGGCTATTTGGTGTGTAAATTTGAGGTTCTGGCTTTGCTCTATTAGGGAGAAAAGTTGGCCCAACTGTGAATGAGTAATGTGCAATTATTTTGTATGGAATGAAGATGGAAGTTTGTAAGTGCTATAACTTTTGATTGGAAAGAGATATTGAAAAAACGTTTTTGTCATATTAATTCTCTCTGTCTTAAGAATGTTATAGATTGTTCAATAACAAAATGTTGATGCTGCAAACCCCAGTAAAATAAGCATAAAATGTTGAGACCCCATTGAAAAATTTGAAGTGCCATAACTTTTGATTGGAAAGAGGTATTGAACTCATTTTTGTTTTCAATGAATCCTCGTTGGCTAAAGTATATGATAGCATGTTCAAAAAAATTATTTTGTCATGTTCAAAAACTGGGTCAAATTGACATTCATAGTTTAGACATCAGTAAACCGACCACAAAAATCGAATTTGCATGTTGTCCCAATCATTTTAAGTGTTGAATGATTCAAATCAGCCCAGAAATGGTTGAGTTATTAAGCTTCAAACACACTCATCCAGATTGCCCATTTTTTGTATATATATTGACCATCTTTTTATAGACCCCCTTATCTCGGGCCTGGGGGATTATTTGAGCAAACAAAAATTTTCCGTAGTAGCCCCAGCATCAAACCCCAACATACTCAAACGGCATCAAAATTGGGCAAGGGACAAGAAATTGGGAAGCAAAAAAAATGCGGTGGACCCTCAGCCTACTGTTTCTCTATGTGTGAAAAGTCTCAACTATTCTGCACGGTAGTGCATAAAACATGTCAAATATATATGTGAATAGAGTATTGCGAAGTTAATTGAATATGTCTACGCCAAGGGCTATGTAAAGTATATGCTAGTCAAATATGCAGGGCACCATTTCTCTATTAGGATGCTCGTTCAAAGAAGGTATGTAAAGTAAAGTAAAGAAAATATATTATAACAAGGTTTGATGCTTCCATTTTACATGTAAACCATACAAATGTATATATATAATAATAACCAGAAAATTATGGTGAGTCAAATGAGCCTAATTTTATATCCATAAACCTAATTATAACATAATTGACCTTTTAACCCGAATATTCTCAATAATCCTACAATAACTTATAAGACACTTTCTTACACAAATATTTTCCATGGAGAAATAATATAGTATATGAAAACTGAAGATTAGTTGTGGTAAAATAATATAGTGCATGAATAGAAATAGTTTGTGCAGATAAATTACACAGTGCATGAAATAAATATGGACAAATTACTCCCAATTGTTACTTCTCTGTATTCTCTATCCATCCATTCCACTACGGTCAACACACCATTTTAAATGCTGGCGCCAGGCGCCAATAGCGCCACCAGAAAATGGCACCAAGCGCCAAAAGCACCACGGCGCTTTCTCAGATGCCGGCACCAAGCGCCAATGGCGCCAGAGCATTTTAGTGCCAAGTGCCAAAAGCGCCATGGCGCTTTTTGCTTTGGCGCTAGTGCCAGGCGCCAAAAGCGCCATGGCGCTTTTCCATCACTACATGTGCCTATTCTGTTGGAGCAGAGTAAAACACATGCAAACATCAAATGCTCCACTTGATTAATCGAACATTGACTACTCAATCACATCAATGTGAACTTTTTCAATTTACAAGTGTGTCCCATTGCAAAATAACGTTTATGCCACAATAAATACCCCATTGTAAAAAACAATTGTAAGAATAATCTGTCACTCACATAGCCATACAAAGTAATTATTGCTGTGCACCACAGATCATCATAAATCACAATCTCGATCATTTGGAGATCAAAAAATGTTTCTGCAGCCCATATGGAAAATAATTATAGTGTGTAAACTAGAAATGGGCATAGACCACATGCTGGGGGCACTCCCAGACCCTTTAAAAGACCCTGTAACGTGTCAAAGACCCTGTAATATGTCATGTGTCATGTAAAACCCTGTAAAGCGTCATGTGTCATGTAAAAGACCCAGTTAATTGTCAAATGTCATGTAAGAGACCCTGTAAAGTACCATGTGTATCCAAATCTTATGTTTTTGTATCCAAATCTTATGTTTTTGTATCCAAATCTTATGTAAACGGTAAGATTTGGATACAAAAACATAAGATTTGGATATGATAAGAAAAGATTTGGATACACATGACACTTTACAGGGTATTTTACATGACACATGACATTTTACAGGGTCTTTGACACTTTTCAGGGTCTTTTACAGGGTCTAGGAATGGCAGCTGAGAATCAGAACATAAATATGGAAGCTCCAGGTGATTATGATCATTTTATGTGTTTATTGGTGAAAATCGGTTGAGAAATGACTGAGATATTGAGTTCTGAAATTGCATGCATTTTCATTCAACTGGATCAAATCAGCACATGAAATTTACACATCACTAATCCAACCACAAAAATTGAATCTGCACGCTGTCCTGGTGATTTTAAGTGTTGACCAATCCAACACAGCCCATAAATGACCAACTTTTTAAGCTTCAAAATCAATGTCCAGATTAGGCATACAAAATGAACACCTTTGTATAGACCCGCCTTATCTCAGGACTGGGGGATTATTTGAGCAAACAATAATTTTTGGTCATAGCCCAGACCCCAAACCCCAACATACTTTAATGACATCAAAATCGGCCAATGTACAACCGAATGTAAAAAGTCCCTGGACAGTGTTTGCCGTTCGCTATGGTCATAAAATCGTAACACGTTAATATATTAATATATACCGTATTTCCTTGAAATACCCCCTGGGGGGTGATTGTTTCATAGTGGTCCCGAGAGGGGGGGGGGGTTAAACGAGGGGGGGGGGTATTTCGAGGGGGGGGGGTTTATTTCACAAGAAAATTTTTTAAATCCCAGTACGAAATTGTTGTCTGAAACGTACGCAGACGTCGAAAAATACAACAAAAACCGCCATTTATAATGTTATGTAGACTGATATTAGTACGTAGATGGTATAAACACTGTTCTGACGTGATTCCGACATTGTTTTAACATGTGTTCTGCACTACGCAGAACACAAACTGCAGTATTTGGCATGTACGTACTCTTTACACTCAATCTGGGGGGGGGGGTATTTCGAGGGGGGGTGTGATTGTTTCATAGTGGTCTCAAGAGGGGGGGGGTCAAACGAGGGGGGGGGGGTATTTCAAGGAAATACGGTAATTTATTTATATAATATAAATTTTCGTGTGGTACTCGGGGCCAAACGACCCCGGTCGGGGACCAAAATTTGTTGTATGATGAAAAAAAATTTTCTCACCGGGGTCGTTTGGCCCCGACCGGGGACATTTCGATATTGCCGGGGACCGGACCCCGGCAAGATTACATGCACTATAGAAAAATACAGTGATTAACAAAAATAATAGCGTTAAAAAAATAAGAACCGCTTATCGCCCAGAGCTGAAATTTTGCATGCGCACTCACTACATGCAGGAGTACACGCATGCAAAAATTCAGACAAATCCAACAAAAATTTGACACTCCCCCAAAGAAAATACATCAGAGCATGTAATGTAACCATCTTGCAAAAATTTTGTGCATGCTAATTTGGTGATAATTCACCTAATTAACATGCAAATAACACATAGACACCAATTATCAACTTTTGAAAAAATTTATTTTTTGCCGGGTCCCGGTCCCGGGCCGGGACCTGTGTAAATAGCCTGACTTTTGGGAATAAAATAAAATAAATTAAAATGAAAAAAGAATAAAATAAAAATAAAATAAAATTTTTATACAATTTTTATACAATTTTACTAAAATGAATTTTTATAAAACCAACCCTGATCAGAAGAAATACGGTATTTAAAAAAAATGGAAATAACGATGTTATTGCGAATGGGACACTGCGGACAAAATGGATAAACTGTGTTCTTTTATATTTCAGTTAGGCATTGCAATATTTTGCGCACAGGTTTAACATTAGAAAAACCAAAACCAAAAAAAATCATGGAAACACTAATAAATTATCGGGCGTGTCGGTGTGTCATATAGTTAATGCAAAAAAATTATAACCTTAAACATTTGACATCTAAATAAATAGTCACTTCATTATTTGATGTTTTTGATCACCTAAATATTTTAACACAATTAATTACCACGAAACCAATTTGCATGACAATGAAATTTTTTTTTAAGTTTGTGTGCACCTTTATTTATGAATATTGATCTTTTGCAAAGGCAGGAAAAGCGTTAAAGGGAGTTAAGACTCGCTTTGCGTAACAACCAGACCTCAGTACTCAGTAGGCACGAAAATTTTAACTTCGTTTTTTTATGTGGATTTGGAATCTACATACATACATAAATACTCAACACGTTCTTTATCATCTTCTATTAGAAGAAATACGGTATACATAATCAATCATACACATCATCGAGTCTGATGCGGCCCACGTTGGACGTGGCTGGCTCGAACACTGGCAGCACGCCCATGGTGGTCGTGTCGCCGCCCGGCGATCTGCGCGCGCATTCACAGTACCGTATTACCTCCGATTGTAGGTGCCTATTGTAATTTACAACTGATTTTGTCACTTCGGCGCCTAAGATTAGAGGGCACCTTTGAGGTTTTTTTATTTATTCATTGTGGTTACTTTGAGGGGGTATTTCGAGGCAGGGTTATTTCGAGGAAATACGGTATTTTACGTAATTACACCAATATGTTGATAGACGCTTATACATCTCTGTTATTATGGAATATTGCTACCTCCGATTAGGTACCGTATTACCTCGAATTAACCCCCCTCGAATTAACCCCCCCCCCCTCAAAATGTGCTGGGGAAATAATAAACCCTCCCCTCGAAATACCCCCCCCCAAATACAGTGTAAACAGCATGTACACAACAAATACCACAATGTGTGTATTATGCAGAACACACGTTAAAACTGATGACTGAGTGACGTTAGGGAAAGGTTTATGTGTATATGCCTATAAACTAGGGTGTCAAATTTCCGTTTTCCGTCTTCCGTTTCCATTTTCCGCAGGCAAATTTTTTCCATTGACCATTCCGTTTTCCGGCTGCTGAAATTATTTTTCCATTTTCCGTTCAGTTTTCCGGCAACTTTTTTTTTGAAAATTTTTTTTGTGTTTCCAGCAAAATTACTGCAAATTTTATTCTTTTTCTGGCAAAATTTCAGCAAGTTTTTCCATTTCCGTGCAAATTTGATTTTTCCGTTTCCATTTGTCCGGCTGCTTAAATTTTTTTTCCGTTTCTGTTTCCGTTTTCCGTTAAGTGCAAATTTTTTTCCGTTTTCCGTTCCGTTTTCCGGCCACTGAAATTTTTTTTCCGTAAAAATTTTTTTTGACACCCTACTATAAACACTCATACGTCTCTGACAATGTTTTTTTTCTATGTCTGAGTATGGCAAATTTCATAAAAATTTTGGCGAAATAATAGACCCCCCTCGAACAACCCCCCCCTCGAATTACCTCCCCCCTCAAATTTTGCTGGCGAAGTAATTAACCCCCATGGGGGTATTTCGAGGTAATACGGTATGTGGAATTTCGACAAATTTCGTTCAAAAAAATAAAAACCCTTCGAATAGCTTTCCTCCTGGAACACCTGCCTCAAAATTTGCTGGCGAAACAATAAACCCCCTGGGGGTATTTCAAGGAATTACTGTAATAGCACGAACAAATACATTGAAATACATCCCCGCCAGCGAAACTCAGTGGACCCAACCCGGTAACTAATTACCCACCTGCAGGGTTGGCAAAATCGGCTATTTACACAGGTCCCGGCCGGGGACCGGTCCCCAGCAAAAAATAAATTTTTAAAAAAATCTATAATTGGCGTGTATAGGTTGTTTGCATGTTAATTAGGTGAATCATCACCAAATTAGCATGCACAAAATTTTTGCAAGACGATTACACACGCCAATGCATATTTTTTTGGGCGGGTGTAAAAAATATTCCGATTTGACTCAAATTTGGCATGCGTGTACTCCTTTGTTTAGTGAGTTTGCATGCCAAATTTTAGGTCCGGGCGGTTACCGGTTTTTTTATTATTTATACTTTAATTTTTTTCGATCACTGTATTTTCGTATAGTGATCGAAATTTTGCCGGGGTCCGGTCCCCGGCAATTTTGAAATGGCCCCGACCGGGGTCAAACGTCCCCGGTGGGGAACTTTTTTTTTCAGTAAACAAATGATTTTGGTCCCCGACAGGGGTCGTTTGGCCCCGGTACCACACAAAAATTTGTGGTACTTTTTGGGACTTTGTGGTAATTGTCCCCGGTCGGGGCCAAACGACCCCGATGAGAAAAAATATGTTTTTAGTAAGTATTTTTTTGTGATTTCACTGAAATATGCATGGTCGGGCTGAAAAGTCCCTGGACAGTGCTCGCCATTTGCGCTAGGGGTAAGCTACAATCACAAAATGTTAAAACGTATACATATAAGGTGTTTTGAGTTTTCACCCAAAGTTTCACCTCTCTAGGTCCACCCACTGCGGAACTGTGGGGGTTACAATTTCGGTCATTGTACTGATGTACACATGGTGCTCTAGCTCAACGCTGCTTTAAATTGTGATCATGAAACTTTGGCCAGTGTAAGCCAGTGTGTTGGCAATGTGCTGATATAGTATTCAACACTTTCATCAACATCATTGCTATTAAGGTAAAGTTAATATGAAAATCAGGGTGATGTGAACAAACGTGTGAACTTTGATGGATGTTTTGGTGATCATCTGAGATCATGTTGTATTGCAGTTATTTTAATGTTGTTTTGTAATGTGCAGTAAATAATCATATACATTAAATTTCATTTGTGTTGTGACCAAATATTTTTGGTTGCTCAAATAATCCCCCAGTCCTGAGATTAGGGCGTCTATTCAAGGTGTTCATTTTGTATGCGTTATCTGGACATTGATTTTGAAGCTTAATAAGGTGGTCATTATGGGCTGTTTATGAGCGGTTGACGATTAAAATGATCAGGACATCATGCAGATTCAATTTTTGTGGTCGGATTAGTGATGTGTAAATTTCATATGCTGATTTGATCCAGTTGAATGAAAATGCATGCAATTTCAGAACTCAATATCTCAGCTATTTCTCAGCCGATTTTCACCAATAAACACTTAAAATGATCAGAATCACCTGGAGCTTCCATACTTATGTTCTGATTATCAGCTGCCACTCCTAGACCCTGTAAAAGACCCTGAAAAGTGTCAAAGACCCTGTAAAATATCATGTGTCATGTAAAATACCATGTAAAGTGTCATGTGTATCCAAATCTTATTTTATCATATCCAAATCTTATGTTTTTGTATCCAAATCTTATTTTACACATAAGATTTGGATACAAAAACATAAGATTAGGATATGATAAAATAAGATTTGGATACACATGACCCTTTACAGGGTATTTTACATAATACATGACATTTTACAGGGTCTTTGACACTTTTCAGGGTCTTTTACAGGGTATTTTACATGATACATGACATTTTACAGGGTCTTTGACACTTTTCAGGGTATTTTACAGGGTCTTTTACATGACACATGACATTTTACAGGGTCTTTGACACTTTACAGGGTCTTTTATAGGGTCTGGGAGTGCCCCCAGCATGTGGTCTATGCCCTTTCTAGTTTACACACTATTCTTATTTTGCATATGGCCTGCAGCAACATCTTTTGATCTCCGAATGATCGAGATTGTGATTTATGATGATCTGTGGTGCACAGCAATAATTACTTTGAATGGCTATGTCAGTGACAGATTGTTGTTAGAATTGTTTTTTACAATGGGTGATTCATTGTGGCATAAACTGTATTTTCCAATGGGACACATCTCTCAATTGAAAAAAGTTCACATTGATGTGATTGAGTAGTCAATGTTCAATTGCCGTATTTCCTTGAAATACCCACTGTGGGGTGATTGTTTCATAGTGGTCCCAAGAGGGGGGGGGGGTTAAACAAGGGGGGGGGGTATTTCGAGGGGGGTTATTATTTTGCCAGAAATTTTTTCAAATCCTAAATTCAAATCCTGTGATGTACACTGGGGTAGAAAAATGCATCAATAACTGACATGTATAGACTCCTGTAGACTA
>CAXIWS010000588.1:0-17031 GCA_964036195.1 Sphaerolaimus hirsutus | reverse complement strand
AAAATTTCTCACCAGGGATGTTTGGACTGCGTCGGGGAACGTTCTGTTGTCACCAGGGACCGGTCCCATGTGGGATTTCATTCACTATACAAAAATACAGTGGTTGACAAAAATAAAAGCATTAAAAAATAAGAACCGCTAACTGCTCTGAGCTGAAATTTGGCATGCGTACTCACTAAATGAATAAGTAAGCACATTGAGACAAATCGAAGTAAACTCACAAAAATTGAGACAAATTGAAAAATTTCTATACACCCTCCCAACAATGTTACATCAGCGCATGTAACCATCTTGAAGAAATTTTGCACATGCAAATTTTGTGATGACAAACATAATTAATATGCATACAAGCCATACACACAAATTATTGACTTTTGAAAACAATTATTTTCCACCTGGGACCGCCCCCTTATAAGGGCTGCTGTAAAAAGCCCCATAATACTGACAAAAGAATATATGACTAAAAAGAAAACAAACATGACATATTTTTTTCCATGAATGTTTTCATAGACATCAATCAGAGGCGAGTTCTATCAGGGAGTGGGGTTTTTTTAGAGGGAGTGGGTATTTTTTCTTTTTTCTACACTCAGCTAACAGGGTGGAGTTAGAGAGGGAAACAATGGAGTAAATACAGTAGCTCTATCAATTTTTGCAAAGAGAGATGTAAGTTACAACTTCTTTGCACTGTCTGCAAGTACCATGCAGGAATCGTGCACAAAAAAACCAACCAAAGACCAATCAATCTCAATCACATCTTACTCAACCAAGGAATTACTCAATGAGGAGAGATTTATTCAAAGGGGTGTTATTCAAGGTTCAGTTTTTGAAGGGGGTGGGGGTATTCAAAGTGGGAATTATTCAATGTGAACTATTTTATCTAAGGGATGGATTTATTCAAGGGGCATTATTCAAGGCCAACTTTATAGAGGAGTTATTTGAGGGAGGTTATTCAATGTTCAGTTTTTCAAGTGGGGGTGGGGGTATTCAAAGTGGAATTTACTGAGGGTTAAATTGAGTAGCTGTTTCAATTTTGACAATGAAACATGTAGGTTAAAAGTTTTCTGCACTTTGTAAAAGTACCATGCAGAAACCATGTGTTTAGTGATGGAAAAAGTGCCAGGTTTTAAGCGCCAAGCGCCAAAAGCGCCATGGTGCTTTTCCTAACCATGGCGCCAAGCACCAATGGAGCCAGAGCGTTTTAGTGCCAAGCACCAAATGTGCCATGGCGCTTTTCTGGATCACGGCGCCAAGCGCCAATGGCGCCAGGAGGGTATGGCGCCAAGCGCCAATGGCGCCAGCGCCAAAGTCAAAATGTGGTTTTATTATGTGGCACGATGTCCCAAACAGTATTTTCAGCTATCAATCCCTGGGAGGAGTGATGTGCTATCTACCGAACCCCTGAGAGGAACAAAATCCTGGATACTGCTGACTCAGACGATAACCATAATGTAAAGATAAGTATCCAAATACATATAAAACATAGATCACATAATAATCCTTGTCCTAATGTAACTCAGTCATATTTTTACATGTGTTCTGCATAACACAGATCACAAAATACAGTTAATTTACATCCTCTTTACACTCATTTTGGGTGGGGGTATTTCCAGAGGGTATTATTTCCCCAGCTTACTCAGACCTGGTGGCAGTCCCAAGCCTTGTTAAGTAAAGTGTCAAATGTAAAATCAGTCTGATGCAATGTAAAGTGTCAATTGTCATGAAAAGTATCAGATGTAAAGTCAAATGTAAAGTCAAGTCTCAACTGTGTATCAAAATCTTACTTTTGTATCCAAATCTTATTTTCCATATACAGGAATTAATATTTTGGATACAGAAAATAAGATTTGAATACTCAATTGACCCTTTACTTTACATTTGACACTTTGCATGACAGTGGACACTTTACTTTGCATTTGACTTTACATATGACACTTTACATTATACTTTACAGGGTTTGGGACAACCCCTCAGTATTTTTCATGTTGCCCCCTGGATGTGTTTCATATTTCATATATGGTGTATTCCCCCTTGAATAGCCCCCCCCCTCAGAAACGTCTGACAAAAAACATTCCTTGGGAATTGCTCGCCTATATATGGTATTTATGAAATGATGTTGAGTATACCATAATTCAGCAAAATTAATTCCGTTTTCTTGAAAATTCATGAATTAGATTGTTGATTTATCTGCATTATTGAATTTTGTAAAATCATGGCTGGCGCATTTTTGGCCCATTTGTGATGAAGCCACTGAAGTGAGCAACCTCTGCCATCAATTCCGGCAACTCCAAGACCGTATTGAGTGACGGTCTTTAGAGTGGTTGCATTTTCCTTGTAGCCAAACGTTCACTTTCCAGCAGCCAATTATGTTTATTTCATTGTTGTGTGTTGAAAGAGGTGTTCAAAGTTGTTTCAGGTACTTTATTGTCCATCAGATGCAGCATGAAATACAAAAGCACAAAGTTAGCAAGCTTCCTAGTCAAAGTTTCTATTGCTAACTTATTTATTGCAAACTCGGGGTCAAAAGACTGAAGTAAAAGCTTCCAAAGTTGCAGAAACACGGAAATTTGTATAAAAAACTTGGCTACAATAATTTCCTAAATACAATGCACAAATAGGATACATTTAGCCTAAACTGTTGGCTTATGCAGCGCGTGTACACATTCAAACAAGTATGGTAAAGAAATACAGAGTACAAATTGGGCGAGAAAGAAACAATTTATCTTGTGGGGTGCTGAGTTGGCAAACTCAGGCGAGTTACTAATCTATTCCAATTTGTCAGAAAACATTGACACAGTTTGGAAACTAATTTGATAGAGTTGGAAACTGTAAATAGTGTTGTAAACTGTTCCTAAATATAAGCAGAGCAGGGTATGAATTAAGTATAATAATCACTTCCTAAAAATGTGTATTTGATAGTTGAGCAAATTGGGGTTTAATCGAGGTAAATGAATGTCATAGTTGAAATTGGCATGAGATTCCATATATAAAACATGTCAAATATATATGTGAATAGAGTATTGTGAAGTTAATTGAATATGTCTACGCCAAGGGCTATGTAAAGTATATGCTAGTCAAATATGCAGAGCACCATTTCTCTATTAGGATGCTCATTCAAAGAAGGTATGTAAAGTAAAGTAAAGAAAATATATTATAACAAGGTTTGATGCTTCCATTTTACATGTAAACCATACAAATGTATATATATAATAATAACCAGAAACTTATGGTGAGTCGAATGAGCCTAATTTTATATCCATAAACCTAATTATAACATAATTGACCTTTTAACCTGAATATTCTCAATAATCCTACAATAACTTATAAGACACTTTCTTACTCAAATATTTTCCATGGAGAAATAATATAGTGTATGAAAACTGAAGATTAGTTGTGGTAAAATAATATAGTGCATGAATAGAAATAGTTTGTGCGGATAAATTACACAGTGCATGAAATAAATATGGACAAATTACTCCCAATTGTTACTTCTCTGTATTCTCTATCCATCCATTCCACTACGGTCAACACACCATTTTAAATGCTGGCGCCAGGCGCCAATAGCGCCACCAGAAAATGGCACCAAGTGCCAAAAGCACCATGGCGCTTTCTCAGATGCCGGCGCCAAGCGCCAATGGCGCCAGAGCATTTTAGCGCCAAGTGCCAAAAGCGCCATGGCACTTTTTGCTTTGGCGCTAGCGCCAGGCGCCAAAAGCGCCATGGCGTTTTTCCATCACTACATGTGCCTATTATGTTGGAGCAGAGTAAAACACATGCAAACATCAAATGCTCCACTTGATTAATCGAACATTGACTACTCAATCGCATCAATGTGAACGTTTTCAATTTACAAGTGTGTCCCATTGCAAAATACAGTTTATGCCACAATAAATTCCCCATTGTAAAAAACAATTGTAAGAATAATCTGTCACTTACATAGCCATTCAAAGTAATTATTGCTGTGCACCACAGATCATCATAAATCACAATCTCGATCATTTGGAGATCAAAAAATGTTTCTGCAGGCCATATGGAAAATAATAATAGTGTGTAAACTAGAAATGGGCATAGACCACATGCTGGGGGCACTCCCAGACCCTTTAAAAGACCCTGTAAAGTGTCAAAGACCCTCTAAAATGTCGTGTGTCATGTAAACCCTGTAAAGCGCCATGTGTCATGTAAAAGACCCAGTTAATTGTCAAATGTCATGTAAGAGACCCTGTAAAGTACCATGTGTATCCAAATCTTATGTTTTTGTATCCAAATCTTATGTTTTTGTATCCAAATCTTATGTAAACGGTAAGATTTGGATACAAAAACATAAGATTTGGATATGATAAGAAAAGATTTGGATACACATGACACTTTACAGGGTATTTTACATGACACATGACATTTTACAGGGTCTTTGACACTTTTCAGGGTCTTTTACAGGGTCTAGGAATGGCAGCTGAGAATCAGAACATAAATATGGAAGCTCCAGGTGATTATGATCATTTTAAGTGTTTATTGGTTAAAATCGGTTGAGAAATGACTGAGATATTGAGTTCTGAAATTGCATGCATTTTCATTCAACTGGATCAAATCAGCACATGAAATTTACACATCACTAATCCAACCACAAAAATTGAATCTGCACGCTGTCCTGGTGATTTTAAGTGTTGACCAATCCAACACAGCCCATAAATGACCAACTTTTTAAGCTTCAAAATCAATGTCCAGATTAGGCATACAAAATGAACACCTTTGTATAGACCCGCCTTATCTCAGGACTGGGGGATTCTTTGAGCAAACAACAATTTTTGGTCATAGCCCAGACCCCAAACCCCAACATACTTTAATGACATCAAAATCGGCCAATGTACAACAGAATGTAAAAAGTCCCTGGACAGTG
Source organism: Sphaerolaimus hirsutus (assembly GCA_964036195.1). NCBI lineage: Eukaryota > Metazoa > Nematoda > Chromadorea > Monhysterida > Sphaerolaimidae > Sphaerolaimus > Sphaerolaimus hirsutus. The sequence continues at coordinate 12,140 of CAXIWS010000588.1, read as the reverse complement.
TTTGCCGTTCGCTATGGTCATAAAATCGTAACACGTTTATATATTAATATATACCGTATTTCCTCGAAATACCCCCCGGGGGGTGATTGTTTCATAGTGGTCCCGAGAGGGGGGGGGGTAAACGAGGGGGGGGTATTTCGAGGGGGGGGGGGTTTATTTCACAAGAAAATTTTTTAAATCCCAGTACGAAATTGTCGTCTGAAACGTACGCAGACGTCGAAAAATACAACAAAAACCGCCATTTATAAGGTTATGTAGACTGATATTAGTACGTAGATGGTATAAACACTGTTCTGACGTGATTCCGACATTGTTTTAACGTGTGTTCTGCACTACGCAGAACACAAACTGCAGTATTTGGCATGTACGTACTCTTTACACTCAATCTGGGGGGGTATTTCAAGGGGGGGGGGTGATTGTTTCATAGTGGTCTCGAGAGGGGGGGGTCAAACGAGGGGGGGGGTATTTCGAGGAAATACGGTAATTTATTTATATAATATAAATTTTCGTGTGGTACTCGGGGCCAAACGACCCCGGTCGGGGACCAAAATTTGTTGTATGATGAAAAAAAATTTTCTCACCGGGGTCGTTTGGCCCTGACCGGGGACATTTCGATATTGCCGGGGACCGGACCCCGGCAAGATTACATGCACTATAGAAAAATACAGTGATTAACAAAAATAATAGCGTTAAAAAATAAGAACCGCTTATCGCCCAGAGCTGAAATTTTGCATGCGCGCTCACTACATGCAGGAGTACACGCATGCAAAAATTCAGACAAATCCAACAAAAATTTGACACTCCCCCAAAGAAAATACATCAGAGCAAAGAGCATGTAACCATCTTGCAAAAATTTTGTGCATGCTAATTTGGTGATAATTCACCTAATTAACATGCAAATAACACATAGACACCAATTATCAACTTTTGAAAAAATTTATTTTTTGCTGGGTCCCGGTCCCCGGCCGGGACCTGTGTAAATAGCCCAAAAGTCATTAATAAAATAAAATGACACATTTTACAAAATTTTTACAAAAATTGTACAAAAATTTTACAAAAAAATCAAAATCATGCATGCAAGGCCAGACAAATGTTATAATTAGACCTATACATGAAAAACATGTGACAAATTTTTCCCTTACTTTTCAAAAGTTGCATGCAGTAGGTATTGTTAGCTAGCTGCAAGTGTAAAGTTACAATTATTGTCAGTAGGACTACTGGAGTGTGCTGGGCACATTTGTAAAATGTCGGGCACATTTGTAAAATGTCATGCAAAGTGTCAACTCCAACTGTCATGCAAAATATCAAGTGTCATGTCAAATTTCAAGCAAAGTGGAAATTGTCATGACAAGTGTCATGCAAAGTGTACATTGTGTATCTGTATCGTCTGTTTTTGTATCCATGGTGTGTTTTGTATCCAAATCTTATGTTTTTGTATCCAAATGTTCACATAAGATTTGGATTCAACAACAATATAGTTTGGATGCAAAACATATGATTTAGAAATAAAACTTGGATTTGGAAACTAAGAAAACTAAGAAAGAAAGATTTGGATACAATTTGCTTGACAATTGACAATTTAGTTTATATTTGTTATGCCAATTGACAGTTTACTTAACATTTGTCATGACAATTGACACTTTGCATGACATCTAACTTGACATCTGACACTTTACAAACTTTGGGACTGTCCCCAGACTCATGAATAAACAGGTAGAGACTCAAGCAATGGGATAAAATTTTACAAAAAATATGAATTTTTATACAATTTTACAAAATACAAATTTTTATACAATTTTACAAAAAAATTACAAAAATTCGAATTTTTATACAATTTTTATTTTTATTCTTAAATTTTCCATATTATTTTATTCTTAAATTTTCCATTTTATTTTTATTTTATTTTTATTTTTCTCCGAGATTTTGCCAACCCTGCTTCTGATTGAATGACATACCTCCAATAGAACGGCAGGTAAAAAGTGACAAAAAAAATCGAACGGCACTTTTCTATTAGAAGAAATACGGTAGTACCCATCAGCATAGAACATATATTTTACACTAATATTATGATTAGTAGAAAGAAAAAAAAGAGTTTTCAAGAGGGGACATTGAGTCACAAGATGAAGGGGGAACTATTCAAGGGGAAAAATTACTTAACGTTTTCTTTACTCATGGGTTGAGTAAAAAAATAAATACTTCACTTCTACGTATACTTTTGAAAAAAGTTTGGTACTTTTAACAACTCTGATTATAGGTAATCAACCGCACCGTAAAATATTACAATTGAATCAATTCCAGCTTATATACCCTGGCTGGCATTCTGTCTCACCATTACAATACAATCTGAAGGCTCAGATGAAGTTTTATGAAAACATTTACCATCATTGACTTGACTACCAAATTTTTAGCAAGTTTTGAATTTCCAAAAAAAATGTCTAAAATGATCACCAAAAATTCATAGGCGTCACGGCTGGCGAAATTATCCATTGTATATGTCCTTTTTACAAATTTTACATTTTACAGGAAACGGTTAAGGTACGACTAGTAAGCTGGGGCACGATTTTCTAATGACGCCTAATTAGGTGTAGGCATGTTTCTTCGAATTTCGCCGACCATATTTCTTCGAACAAGTCCAATAGGTTTACCTCCATTCAATGCCACAAGCACAAGTGTCATTACATTTACCTAACCTTTGTTTTTTCGAAACAAATTCATTTTTTCCCCAAAGCTTTTTTTAATTTTTTAATTTGATTTTCGAAAGAATTTTTCACAACGTTTCGTGAAATTCATTGTAAATACGCATATGGAAAAACCGCTAATTTTCTAAGGATAATATATGAATCAATACCTTAATCATGTCCAATACTGAGTGTTATCAGCCACTACTAGAGCGAATTGAAATTTTCAATTTTTATCATTTCACGTCATCATTTTACGTCAGGGAACTAACTTTACATTTCACGTCAACGGTCGCTTGCAATATTGATTAATATATTATCCTTAGAAAATTGTAGACCCGTAGCATGATCCACACTCGTGTAATTAATTTCGTGACGTCATTTTACGTCGTCATTTCACGTCGAATCGACGCTGAGCTCTAATTCCGGCTTCAAGTCTGAAAACATTGTACGCAGTGCCATTGTTTTATTCTGGAGTTGAGTGTTGAATCGCTAATCCTGGAATCTTTGAACCGCAAATCCTCGAATAAGACCCCCCTAGAATTACTCCCCCCTCAAATAATGATGTGTATGCAGGCAGGCAATGTATTGATGTGTTTGTGCAGTGATTTTCATTGTACAGTTAAATACCTGAATTACATGAGTTTACAGACTGCACCCATACAATGCATTAAGTCCAAGTTTTATGAGGAAACAATAACCCACCTCGAAACAATAACCCACCTCGTATAACTTCCCCCTTGAATAACTCACCCCTCAAAACGTCTGTGGAAAATTCACCCTGGGGCCTTATTCGAGGATTGAGTGTAGCTTGATATTTAGTAGGAGCTTATTTTGTCAATATTTTTATGTATTATAATAAATTTGATGTTGATGTATTACTTCTAATGCAAGTATGAAAACTCTGCTGAAAGTACTGTACGCAGTCATTGTATGGAATCATTGTGTTATTCTTGGGTTGAGTTGAGTGTTATAAGTTTGATATTTAGTAGGAATTTATGTTATCAGTATTGTTATGCATTAAAATAAATTTGATGTTGCCAAATGTTTGGAAATATATTGGTGAGAAATTTTTAATGGGTCATTACTACAATGTCCCACGTGCCTATGGTGCTTTTCTAATACCCATTTTTACACAATTTGGTGGCTTTTCACGCTAATGTGTGGACACATGATGATTCTGTTGGCGCAGATGTCGCAACAAGCCAGTAGCGTGAGCGGGGCGGGCAGCTCGGCTGGCAACTCGGGCGACAACTCGGGCGACAACTCGGGCGACAACTCGGGCGGCAACTCGGGCGGCAACACGGGTGGCAAGACATTTATGGACTGGTGGGAGGAGTTTCTTCGCGAGGACGCAATTAGAGTGAGTGTCGCTACTGTGTGGCCACTGTTTTGTAGTTCTGCATGGTAATGTTTGCACACATGATAGTTTCGTTGGCGCAGACGGCCAATCGTGAATCGAGGATGGCGAAGAAGAGGAAGGCGGCTGAGGCGGCCCAGGCGGCCGAGGCGGCCCAGGCGACCCAGGCGGCCGAGGCGGCCCAGGCGACCCAGGCGGCCGAGGCGGCCCAGGCGGCCCAGGCGGCCCAGGCGGCCCAGGCGGCCGAAGCGGCCAAGTCGGGCGGCATACAGGAAGACGAAATCAAGGTACTTATTTATATATGATTTTTTAGCGGGGTGGCTACTTGTTCACGGAGCTCAATAACCCCCCCCCTTCAGATTGAGAGCCCTCACCCTGAGAGCCTACAGATTTTGTATGGCTCCGGCTCTGCATCGGCATCGGCATCGTACGCCCGCCTGCGTGAAGCTTGCCGCGACACCCGTCCTTCCACATATAAGGAGATGAATAAGGACCGCCGATCGCCGGACCTGATGAATGTTGGTTGTTTTGTTGCAATTTTTCCTTTCTTGTAAAATGCGCCATGGGGGTATTTTGAGGTAATACGGTATATTTTACAAAAAAAATACTTGACGGCTTGCATGTTGAATTTTTCAAAACAAAATTATTTGAATATTCCATTGCAATTGGGATTGGCACCAGTTGACATTTGTTATTGATTGTTGATGTTGTCATTCAAATGTTGAACATTACTCCACATTTCAGTTTTTGGCCCGCTCCAGCCCCGGCTCCCGCCATTTCTCCGACTTCCAGAAGCATGTTGGTTGTTGTGTTGCGATTTTTCCTTTCTTGTAAAATGCGCCAACGTCCAGAGACAAAGAGACACACCCAGTACTATTTACTAGGGGCATATATTTATTCTGTCTACAGTAGTATAGTATATGCCTTTAAACACGACTCTAAACTTTAAACACTGTCATATGACTCTGACAATGTTGTATTTTTCTACGTCTGAGTACGGGGAATTTTGTAAAATTTCTGGCGAAATAATAGACCCCCACCTCGAATTAACCCCCTTCGAATTACCCCCCCCCTCCTCAAAATTTGCTGGCGGAAAAATAAACCCCCATGGGGGTATTTCAAGGTAATACGGTATATTTTACAGAAAAAGTACTTTTACTTGACTGACAGCTTGCATGTTGAATTTTTCAAAACAAAATTATTTGAATTTGTATTTCAATTGGGATCGGCACCAGTTGACATTTGTTATCGATGTCAACTGGTGTGTCGGTCCACCAAACGCTAATGAAAAACATGCTGTCATTCAAATGGTCAACATTACTCCACATTTCAGATTTCAACCCGCTCCGGCTCCGGCTACGGCTACGGCTACGGGCGGCAACTCGGGCGGCGAGACATTTATGGAGTTTTGGGAGGAGTTTCTTCACGAGGACGCAAATAGAGTGAGTGTCGCTACTGTGTGGCCACTGTTTTGTACTTCTGCATGGAAATGTTTGCACACATGATAGTTTCGTTGGCGCAGATGGCCAATCGTGAATCGAGGATGGCGAAGAAGAGGAAGGCAGCCAAGGCGGCCCAGGCGGCCCAGGCGGCCCAGGCGGCCATCGAGGTGGTGGTCATCGAGGCGGTCATCGAGGAAATCAAGGTGGTCATCGAACCCGAGGAATGCTGGCTGAAGGTCATCATTGATCGCTGTGTGCTGTGCGGCGACTGCTGCGATGGTCACACCACCATTTAGCCCATGTATCGGCACCGGCAGTGATTTTTATACACCGTATTTCCTTAAATACCCCGGATTTAACCCCCCTGGTGGCAATCCCAAGCCCTGTAAAGTGTAAAGTAAATTGTCAAGAGTAAAGTCAAATGCAAAGTAAAGTGTCAAATGTGAAGTCAAATGCAAAGTAAAGTGTCAAATGTGAAGTCAAATGCAAAGTAAAGTGTCAAATGTAGTCAAATTCAAAGTAAAGTGTCAAATTTAGAGTCAAATGCGAAGAAAACTGTCAATTGTCATGCAAAGTTCAGTAATAAAATCTTTTCTTTTTTGTTCTGATTGACACTTTACTTTGCATCTGACTTTACATTTGACATTTTACTTTACACTTTACAGGGATTGGGTGCTTGGGGCTGCCCCCTGGTGTCATTCGCGATTTCCATTCCTGTATTTGTCATTCAAACAGTCATTGTGTTACTATGATGTCATTACTCACTTGTCAGCTAAAAAGTTTCTTTCTTCAACCATACTGTATTCCTCGAAATACCCGATTTTAACCCCCCTGGAGGCAATCCCAAGCCCTGTAAAGTGTAAAGTAAATTGTCAAATGTATAGTCAAATTCAAAGTAAAGTGTCAAGAGTAAAGTCAAATGGAAAGTAAAGTGTCAAATGTGAAGTCAAATGCAAAGTAAAGTGTCAAATGTAAAGTCAAATGCAAAGTAAAGTGTCAAATGTAGTCAAATTCAAAGTAAAGTGTCAAATTTAGAGTCAACTGCGAAGAAAACTGTCAATTGTCATGCAAAGTTCAGTAATAAAATCTTTTCTTTTTTGTTCTGATTGACACTCACTTTGCATCTGACTTTACATTTGACATTTTACTTTACAATTTACAGGGATTGGGTGCTTGGGGCTGCCCCCTGGTGTCATTCGCGATTTCCATTCCCGTATTTGTCATTCAAACAGTCATTGTGTTACTATGATGTCATTACTCACTTGTCAGTTAAAAAGTTTCTTTCTTCAACCATACTGTATTCCTCAAAATACCCGATTTTAACCCCCCTGGAGGCAATCCCAAGCCCTGTAAAGTGTAAAGTAAATTGTCAAATGTATAGTCAAATTCAAAGTAAAGTGTCAAATGTGAAGTCAAATGCAAAGTAGTGTCAAATGTAGTCAGATTCAAAGTAGAGTGTCAAATGTAGAGTCAAATGCAAAGAAAACTGTCAATTGTCATGCAATGTTTCAGTAATAAAATCTTTTCTTTTTTGTTCTGATTGACACTTTACTTTGCATCTGACTTTACATTTGACATTTTACTTTACACTTTACAGGGCTTGGGTGCTCGGGTCGGGGCTGCCCCCTGGTGTCATTCGCGATTTCCATTCCCGTTTTTGTTCATTCATTCATAGTGATTTTTAATTAGTTTATATTACACTTTCATTTTTCTCCTACTTTTATCTCATGCATTTGTAAAAATACATGAATTCATATGTAATTTGTTTGACTTCACGTGTCGCATGGCGACGTTTGAATTTTACACTTTCATTTTATCCTACTTTTACCTCATGCATTTGTAAAATACATGAATTCATATGCAATTTGTTTGATTTCACGTGTCGCATGGCGAAGTTTTTGTCTGCTGAAAAAAAGACAGGAAAAACAAAAAAAACATCACAAAGACACATGTCCCATCACGCATTCAAATTTTAATTCACGTTATACTCGGTCGGACACTTCCAATCTGGTAACTCTGTCCACGACGGGTGCCAAAAGTTTCCTCATCAGTAAAATTGTCAGCGTTGCATACAGCTATCCTCAAGTACAACTCGTTGCCCAGCGGCATGCTAGCGTCCAGTTAGATCACGGCTGCACCAATCACGAAAATACGACGTGTGCTCAGAAAATAACATGTATGAGAAATTCAAAAGTTCAAAGTTGTTAAAATAACCATGGTCGAGTCGGGTGGTCGCGTCGGGTCGTGTCTGGCTCTGGTCGTGTCGTGTGTTTGTTCGAGTTGAGTCCTGTGCAAAATGTTCCGTGTAAAGCACCCAGGTGCTTTACTTCTCATCCGAAAAAAATTTGGTGATCATCTGTTAGCGTAAATAATATTGCAGACAGAGAGAGAAGATCAAAGCTCATTTAAAAATGATTTTTTTGCATGGTGTGCTGCATTTTTTTAGCTCACATGCCTATTGAATTGCAAGCTGCGGCTAAATCAAAGCCTTCTGGTGTGATTCATCAGGGAATCTTCAAGTGGTACTTGTGTTCATAGATTTTTGGGTTGTGGTCTTCAAAGTCAAAAATCGATCAGTCAGTATTATTACCTAGTATAGTATCTATCAGTATCAAACAAAACATAGTATAGCACCCCATGATTCGCATTGCACCAGGGTGCTATACACGGCACTTGAAAAGTATTCCGAAAAGTGCTTCAATTTCGTAAAGCACCAGGGGTGCTTTGATTGGAGAAATACGGTAGGTCGTACTTGTAGTCGTAGTAGAAGTACGGCCGTGTATATCATTTTTCGGAACTGGCCCCAGTGCATTCCCTGCCCATGTCGTGCAGCACTCCAAATTTTTCATGAAAACATGTTATTTACTAAACACACGTCCAACCCAATATTAATCAGTTCTTCATGTTGCAAAAAATTTTTTACGTGGTATACAACCTCGGTATCACACGTTTTCCGCTTTTTACAAATAATTGGACGGGTTGTACTTTTTTTTCTATAACGCGCAAGTCTTCTAATAATGTGGTATACAAATACGTATAACCCGCCCTGTTGCGTGTTATTGAAACATCAATTGTCTGCGCACGCACTCATTTGCGCGTTAGACGGGTAAGATATCGATTTCCAGGTGACCTCTTTTTACGTAATAAACAAAAGAACGTGTTGGCACGGGGTACATATGGAATAATTAGCGTGTTACGTGGTATACCGAAATAACCTAAATTTCGCGGACAGCCTGGTCGTAAGTAGCGTAAAATTACAGTGTAAAATAATAAAAATTGTGCCAAAATTCGTAACTTCTGGTACAATTAAAATAAACTGATGTGCTTTCAATGCAAGAAACATATACATATGCGCTTTCTTTGACTGAAATTACAATGTTGTATTTTTATTAATTCACCTGTAATTGATTTTATGCCCAAAAATTCATTTTACGCTAGGTTGAATTTTACGTCGAGCTGTAATCGCAGCATAACAGATGTGACGGTGTCCACCTGTGCTGCCGCGGACACTATTTCAGCGTTTTTTGACATTTTTTGACATTACTTGACGCGTTTTCAGACGCACTGTATATCAACTGTCGATTGATTTATCACATTTAGTTTATGAATGTGTTTTGTGGCCTTGAATTCCATGAAAAATTCGAAAAGTATTTTTGAGACAAAAAAAATCGATTTTAAGTGGGGGTTTTTTCAGGGTGAAATAAAAATTTTGAAATTCAAAAACGTTTTCGAATTTTCAGATCTTTCTTTGCCATCGTTACACAACATGTCAGAGTGTATTCACCCGTGGCCAGACAGTGTTCCAATTCTGGTGTCTGCGACAAAATAATTTTCACAGACAAATCACCATCATTTTCATCATTGATCAGCAGATGCTGAACGGAATCTGCTGACTTTTTATCACCAAACAATTCATGCACAAGTAGGGTTCAAACGGGATTGACTTTTTGGGATTTCGGGATCGGGATCGGGATTGGGGCCACAGGATTGGGTTTGGAATTGACATCTTTGGGGGATCGGGATTGGGCTCTAAGGATCGAGATTTTGGCCATATTCTGATTTAGAGTTGTTCACAAAAATCTAAAAACATTCTCGGAAGACAGAAAAGTGGCATTAAATAGATGATGGAGGTTTCCGTTCACACTTTTTAGTTCAAAAACGTCATTTTTCACCTTTTAGTATTGCCACTGATTTTTGCGGATCGGGATCGGGATAGGAGTCACTGCATCAGGATTGAGGTTTCGGGATCCGGATCGGGACTAGTGATGGAAAAAGCGCCAGACTTTTGGCGCCAAGCGCCAAAAGCGCCATGGCGCTTTTTCGGAGCTTGGCGCCAAGCGCCAATGGCGCCAGAGCGTTTTAGCGCCAAGCGCCAAAAGCGCCATGGCGCTTTTTCGGAGCTTGGCGCCAAGCGCCAATGGCGCCAGAGCGTTTTAGCGCCAAGCGCCAAAAGCGCCATGGCGCTTTTCTGGGTCACAGCGCCAAGCGCCAATGGCGCCAGGAAGCAATGGCGCCAAGCGCCAATGGCGCCAGCGCCAAAGTGATTTCGCTCTAGTTTAATGAAGGCGCAGTTCACGGTCTCGTACATGCACTAATTATCACTTTGTGTGCATTATATCTCTTCCCAAAACACAATAACAACATCCAAATTGTTACTCCAAATTGTCTAAATTGTCCAAAAAAGCATTCTTACTTAATATCCTATAAAAATTTGGTGTTGTATTTAATTAGTGTAAATACCAGTTTCCAACGTATCAGTACAGAACATATCCCTTTTCACACAATGTAAACACTTTAGGTATTTAAATACTAAACGCCCTCTCTATGACACCAGTAGAGCGGGAATTAGAGCTCAGCGTCGATTCGACGTGAAATGATGACGTGAAATGACGGCGTGAAATTAATTACACGATTGTGGATCATGCTACGGGTCTACAATTTTCTAAGGATAATATATGAATCAACACCTTAATCGTGTCCAATACTGAGTGTTATCAGCCACAACTAGAGCGAATTGAAAAATTCAATTTTTATCATTTCACGTCATCATCATTTCACGTCACAGTGTCAGGGAACAACTTGACATTTCACGTCAGACTTTTGCAAGCAGCAGTTGCACAGTTGTGAAAATGTATTTACCAAACTACTTGATTTTACATTTTTCTGGAAAAACATATTTTACTCGAAGATACCCATGAGTATGGGTTTAAACAGTATGGGAAATTTTCTGTACTCAGGGCCGGGGTGAGTAAAAACGTTATTTCCATATAGGTATACATATACTTTGAAAAAAGTATAAGAACTTTGGTCTTCAGTAGCAAGCAACTCACCACACTTAAAAAGCAACTTAACTTAACAATTCTTAAATTTGATAGCTGAGGTGTTCAACTTTTTTCTGAAGTTTTTTCTATGGGTGCACTTACGTTTTATGTTTATTTTACATATTTTTCACATTTTCCCGGGTATTTCAGAAGCATAATACACTTAGTATACCGTATTTCCTCGAAATACCCCCCCCCTCGAAATACCCCACCTCAAAATACCCCCCTCAAAATGGACACTATGAACTTATAACCCCCCCCATCGAAATACCCCCCCCCCAAATTTAGTGTATAGAGAACATAAATGACAAAGGCTGCGGTTTGGCATACGGTAAATACCTTATATTTTGATAGGGTATTTACTTCTACGTTTTCCAAAAATATGAGTATTGTAACAACTCTAGAATTTTGGATTATTGGGTTTTTATGGTACTCCTGGAATTCAAATGTGCGCGCGCGCGCACGTCAGCGCACGTCAGCTGCGTTGTTTTTACTGTCTTTTTACTGTCTGGCGCTTTTTTACTGTCTGGCGCTTTTTTGCTGTCTGGCGCTTTTTTGCTGTCTGGCGCTTTTTTGGCGCTTTTTAAAAGGCTAGCGTCAAGCGCCAATGGCGCCACCGGATAGCAGCGCCAAGCGCCAAAAGCGCCGCGGCGCTTTTTGGAAGCACGGCGCCAAGCGCCAATGGCGCCAGAGCGTTTTAGCGCCAAGCGCCAAAAGCGCCATGGCGCTTTTTGCTTTGGCGCTAGCGCCAGGCGCCAGCGCCATGGCGCTTTTCCATCACTAATCGGGACCGCAAAATCACAATAATTCTCGGGATTCGGGATCGGGATCCCGTTTGAACCCTATGTGCAGGCAGAACATCTATTGTAAATAAATCTAAGTGTTTTTATCTAATACATAAATATGTCAGCAATCTCAGCATGGTAAAACAATAAAGAAAGAAAATAGGTATGGTCAATTTGAAAAGTACCATGTGTTTACCAGAAAAGGCTGCTTTTTATTTACTATTCAAGCCATATTAAAATAGAACAGGAGCATAAATAACTACCTTTTATACCTGTATAAAAGCAGTCCAAAGAGCCATGTTTCATTTTTGGAAATATTTATTGAATTTTGAGCATAATCACTTATGTAAAGGCAGTCCAAAAATTCACGTTTCATTTATTGGAAATACTTTTTTCAATTTTGATTTGAAAAAATATTATTCTAGTAATCATGAAATTGGTACTTTGCACATTAGTGTTATCAGTGTGCTGTTTCATCCACACACATTCACAGACATATTTCTCATGTTAGTGCACAGTGCACACATAAATACTGAACCTGTGAAGTATTTATC
>CAXIWS010000587.1:0-16902 GCA_964036195.1 Sphaerolaimus hirsutus | reverse complement strand
ATGTTGTGAGCAAAAGTGGGTGTCCAAAAATTGTAAAATTTCAAAAATTTTAAACGTAAATGTATGTGCAGTTCACCTAATGAATTTATGTAGAGGGTTGTTTACACTTCCGAGCTTACAATAATTTAAACATTTCAGTTCTACTTCGACGTTGGGGTTGGGCGATTCGGTGGGCGAACGTGGCGTTGACGTTTTCGGCTACGTCGCTGCGCTACGTTGGCAACGTGCATTTCCGTTTTTCCGGTGCCCCATTGTGTTATGTGTGTCCTTTTGGCCAAGGAAAGGATTGGAGGTATTGAGGATCTGACACAAAGTTGACGCTGTGATGTAAATAGTTGTTTTTCTTTTATTTGGAGTTTTTTTATTCAATTAGGTAGTTTTTTTTAGAGAGTGAGACAAGTGAGGTGGCAACAATGCTATTTGTGACAGATTGATTAAAAAAGTATTTTTTCCAACTTTTACCGGCAGTTTAGATTGCATAATAAGGTATTGTTTATTTTTTAAGTAAAAAAGGTGATGCTGCGGTTACATGTCGTAGTGCGTGAATGGTCAGTGATGGCTGAGGACACATAGGTTGATATTTGACTAACTTTCGCTGCATTTTTTGAAGTGAGGGCCGTGGCTATTGATCTAGTATGTACTGTGCATTTCTGCATTTCCGAATTGAGAAACAAAAGTTAAATTTACAAGCGATTTTACAAAAGTACACTGATTATAGAGGTGCGATGATGATTGGTGTTGAAAATGAGAGGTAATTAAAAGAATCGAGTTTAATTCGACAGACATGATCTCATGTCTAAATGCCTACTCCCTCGGCTTGTTGTGAGAACAGCCCAGTCCGCCGATCTCATCGAAACAAGCACCCATACAGTGACAAGTGTACTTATTTTTGAGTGAATTGAGCAGTTCGGTATTTTCGGGGTGTGGTTTTTGCACAGTGCGTATGGGATCAAAAGGCCGTGGTTGACTAATTAAACATTCTGGTAGCAGAATGAGTGGTGTAGCAGCGAGAGTGGTCATTTTCTAGAGATAAGTGTCTTCGGTGGTTAGTGGCTGTTGCGTTTCGGCATGTGGCAGTGGATTCACTCAGATATTTTGTTCAGTTTCGAACTTCTAAAAAAGTTATGCAATCTAAACATGCATTTGAGCTAAAAAGATTGAAATTTATCAACTTTCCAGTTGCCAATCATTTGCGTTCGTATTTTTATTAAGTGTTATACCGATTTCACATTCATTTTAACTTTAGGTTTGGTAGGGAATAGGTAAAACTCGAGTATGTTAATTTTTATTTGATTTCTACTTTTGCAACTTCGATATTTTTTATCTACCTAATCCTGGATTGATTGTTTTTTTTGAGTATTTCCTTTTCCCCTAGAAAACTGATAACTTGACATTTGGATATTTAGGAATTTATGCAAATTTCGTGGTTGATCTTTATTATACAAAGAGATGAAATAATAAGCCGCTTGTTTTTCCTGTTTTTTCCCCGAATATTTTGATAAGTGTAAAGGTGATCTGATTTGAGTGCGTATTTTATCACTCTGGTGGAATTTCCGCTAAGCGTCTTTAAAACGGTACCGTAATTCATTTTTTCCTTGACAGTCAGTGTGAAAGTTAATTCCATTCGCCTTACCGGTATCCTAATCTCATCATGGATTATCCCACTTACGACATTTTTTCGTTGTGCATTAATAAAACGTGTGCGTCTTATGCTTTGGATATCAACGTTATCTTCGTTTACTATACGCTCTTTTTGCTGATGGGATTATTGTTCGCGTGTTTATTTGTCTCGCTTATCGCTGTGTGTTTCCCCGTTCGTGGAGGTGGTTTTGGATTTTCGGTAGAGTTCGCTGAGTAATTTTTAAATCGCCCGCCATTTTTTCGCGCTAAAACAAGTTTTTACAGTATCTCTTGTGTTTTTCCTGTTCTTTTTATTCTTCTCGCATTCGTTCATTTTCTATTTTCGTACTCGTTCCCGTTCCCATCCGTTTTTGCGCGTGAATTCTTTGTGTTTTTGTGTACTTTGATCGACATATCCTGTAAACTGACGCCATGAATAATTTTAGGTATGCCCATTTTCAAATTCCGTGTGTCCGTCAAATCGTTTGTAAGCATGCTTCTCGTGGTATGTGGAAGTGTTGTCTGGACTTGGCTTATGTTGTTGCGTATAAAAGCGTACCGTAACTTAGAGTAGGGGTCGATTCAGTCGAAATTGCTTTGGTTTTATTTCTTGGAGTGTTTTCGAAGGTTTTGTGCCGCTGGTTAGAAACTCGCTCTCAGTGTGTTCCCTGTGTTCTATCTGAATGTGTGAATTCTGAGTCTAAAAATCGCCTAAAATAAAATCTCTTCTAAAAACTTCGGACCCCTTGGTGTAAATTAGACATTCAACTAATTGCTAGTGCGTTGATAAAAACGCTATTCGCTAAAAAGCTAACTTAATTGACGTAGCGTACACCTGTGACATTCACTTCGGTGAATTCACCATTGTGCGTTGCGAATTCAATCAGTAGTCGCTTTTCCGTTGCCTTACTTTGTCGCTCATCCAACGAGTAGGTGTGAGATCGGTAAAACTTGGCAGTTTGCCATAGTGGAATTTGGTTGAGTAAAAAAGCAGCCGGTGAAAATTCATGACAACTGGTAGCAGCGAGTGGTTTGTTTAATATTCCCAGTGAGTTCAGGCGCCTGATCACCGTTTGACAATCGCTGGTGAGAACAAACGAACCACCGCCCGGCTGGAGGAACGGAAGGCTACCCAATCGACGCAACCGATAAGTACGGACATTTTTGTATTGGGACGTGAAACTGACGAAATTATTAGTGGGCAAAAAAGGGAAAAGCGGAAAAGTGAGAAAAAACCAAAATCGGTTCAGTTCAGTACGGACGCGCATTGTTCTGAGCCGGGAACCGCTGAGTTGAGTGACGAACCTAACGACCTGTCGATAGTGGGGAATTCGGTTCAGGGGTCAGAATGGAACCTTAGTCAAGTTGTGACTCAAACGGTGAGTATTGCCGCTTATTTGTATAATCAGCGACCCATGAGTTCATTGGAAAATGGAAACATGAGTGATAATGACGAAAAATTAGTGTCATTAGTAAAGTTAGGTGTTGACTGCTATAATTTGCGAAATGATGTGAGTCAAATTGCGGACGCGATTAATGCATTTGCTGAGCATATTCATTTAGAAAAGCCTGACATGCAAGCGATTAATTCTGTAATTAGCGCTGTTTCTAATTCGGGAGGGTGCTCTACCGCTACCACACCACCTATACCTGCCGTGAGTATGGTTGCTACCAGTAGGGAGGGTTATGCCGCCGCCATGACTGCGCTTACTGGCCAGGTGATACCATTTAAGGGGCGCGCTGATGATAAATTTGCTGATTGGCGTAAAAATTGGGATGCAGTTTGTGAAGCGTTGCAAATTCCGACAGATGAGCGAAAATTGCTGCTTCCGGTTTATTTGCGTGACAGCACGCGTTCGATTTATATGTCGCATAATTGATTAATTTGGATTATGAGGAGTTCATGGACGCTTTGGAACGTTATTATACTAACCCCATTTCGGAGCATCACGCGCAAAGGGAAGTAATTAGTAGTGAGCAGGGCGAAGATGAAGATGTGTTAAATTGGTCAGTACGGCTGGAGAAAATTATAAAACGCGCTTTTCCAAAACTTTCAAAAATTGAACGCGAAAAGATGGCAGTGGCGAAATTTGTGGATTGTACCCTGACATCCGTAGAAATGTATCCATTACCGCTGGGGCTAAGTTTCAAGACGTAGTCAATAATGCGTGCACGCAAGAAAGTTTTCTGGAAATTGATAAGGACAAAGTGGGTGGTAAGAAAAAGTCAAAATCTAATGCTGAATTAGTTTCAGAAGCCACCAATTCGGTAATCGAGCGAATTTTTGCCTTAGGGGGTGCGGGAGCTTTTGGAAATTCCCCGCCCGTTTCGTCGGCGGCGGAAAATCCAAAGTTTGAGGAACAGCGAGTGAAACTGGAAGAACTTTCTAAGCAATTAGAGGATAAGGATAAGCGTTTAGTTGACTTGGAAAAGCAATTGATAGGTAACAATGCTGCGAAACCAGTTTCCAAATTTAGGCCGCGTAAATTTGATGAGGGCTGTTATGAATGTGGGGCAGATGACCACTTTCGTTCTGATTGTCCTAAGTTGACAGAAGAGGAAAGAGCGCGCTTTAGAAATTTTCGGCGCGGGCCGCCGCAGCGACCAATGAATAACTTTAGAGGTCCAGCGAATATGATGCGTTCTGCACAGCAACCCGTATATCCCATGCAAGCGGCGCCTTACCTGTATTATCCCCCTCCCGCGCAAATGTCAACCACTAGTTGGTCTCCAGTGCAACAAGTTCAATCATCGCAAATGGCCATTGCAGCCGCTCCGTCAACTGAATTGACTGCATTAAATCCGACACGCGTGTCTGCGAACTCAGTGAATCATGCACGCCGCGTGCAAGAAAGTAGAGAATATGTGCGCATGATTAGGGTTTTACCAGGTCTTGAAAGTTTGGATGAGGAAACAGAGGATCCATGCAACCCGCCCGAAATAACGCCGCAAGAACATCAATTCATGCTCGAAAGAGAGGCTTGGATTATGCCTTGGGTATATGCGCGTTCGTTAGATAGCATGATTTTTCGAACAAAGTGGTGGGCTCAATTGCAACACATGGGTTTGCAGGGGTTGAATATTAGTGGGTTTTGTGAGCATGCTGATGAGCATCCGCATGACGATCCTGAGGACACGTTGACGTATGTTAAGTTAGAAGCGCTGCTAGAATTAACCATGCATACGTTTATGTGTGAACCGCCGGAATTAGTTTGTTGCGAACGTCATCTGACTCTGAGCTGTATGTGTTGTCTGATTATTGTGAAGCAAGCATGCCAACTTTGTACCGAACGTGGTCGGAACCAAGTATGTTGCCCAGTGTGTTGAACCGTGTGTTTTTCCTGTGCTGTTTATTTACGTTTTTTTGCGAGTGCTGACGCCCTGGGTGTTCCAAGTGGTGGCGTTGTTAAGAAAAAAGGAGTGTCGGATGAGTGGATTTTGACCGTGCGAAATTTTCTTGAGGGATTTATCGCTGGAATGTGTACTTTCGTGTTTCTGAGATTTTTTCTGCCCGCTTTGTGTGAACTGGTGTTGTATTTGGTGTGCGTAGTGTGTGATTGGATAAAATTGAGAGTGTGCGGTTTCAATTAAATCGCATGCAAGCGATAGAAAATAGGCGCAATACTGCAAGGGGTGCGACCCCCGTAACACCGCCGCAAAAGTTAAATCCAACTAGCGCTGACAGTTCAGGGTATGGCGCCGATGTTGAAGAAACGCCAGTGAGTAGATTTAAGCGTTTGCCGCCGCTGCGCGTTCCTAAAGACACTGCCGTCATGGAAAAAGTGAATGTAGTCACGCTAACTAGTGAAGAAATTGCGAATATCAAAAGTATTACGGCTAAGCGTAAAGAACTCGTGCCAATTTACTATAGTCCGTCGATTACGGTAGAAATTGAGGGGAATGAATACAAAAGGTGTCTGTTGGACACAGGTGCGATGAGGTCATTGTGCAGCCCGCTAGTGTTGGCTAGGCATCGAAATAATTGCATAGCGTTTGATGAAGTCACGCCTGTGGGGGGATTGCAAAGCACGTCTCAATGCAAATTGCAAATTGAGGGTCAGCTGGAACTTCAAGTGATGATTACCGGGAAAGCGTTTTCTATTGTGTTTCAGGTGATTAGCGGTCTGTCGGACGACATTTTATTGGGCGCTGATGTGTTGAGGCATATGGTTATTGACATGCCTGCGCGTGAGTTGCGAATTGAGAGTGGCGATGCGCGTAAAAAGTTGACTGTGCCTTTTGACAACCCGCCGCCTGTGGTGCAAGAACGGCATGTTTATGCGGTTGTAACTGAACCGACTGAAATTAAGCCGCGGCATGAAACGATAATTAGTGCAAAATTATCTGAACCTATTGATGAATTGACGTTTGCGATTGAACCTTTGAGTGAATTCCATGTGAAAACGGGTGTGTTTGCAGCTAATGCTGTTTATGAAAGTGCGAGTGAATTGTTTCCGGTAAGGTGTGTTAATGTGACTGAAGTGCTGGTAAAATTGCAAGTGGGCCAGAAAATTGCTATCGTAGAACCAGTGGAGTGTGTTTTACAAGTGCGCCGAGGTGATCCGCCTGCTGAGTGGGTGCGAGAATGTCGCGAGCGCGATATGAGTTTTACCGATACTATACTTGAAACTAGTGAGGAAAAAGTACCAATTGAGGGCACTGTACCTTCTAAAGCAGCGAATACGACCATGAAGGTGGTTTGTGCTGATGGGAGGGAAATGTTTTTTGAGGTACCGGTCGAATTGGACGAAATTAAGTGCCAGCAATTAAAAGAGTTGATTTTAACTCATCAGGATGCTTTTGCCAGGGATAAGTATGATTTGGGATATAGTGAATTGGTTGATTATCGACTTCAATTGACTAGCAAAATTCCGGTGGCGTGTCAAATGTATAGGTTGAGTTTGGATGACCAGCAGTACTTAGAAAAGCATTTGAGTTGTTTGCTTGAGCATGATGTCATTGAACATAGTACGAGTCCGTACTGCGCGCCGACATTAGTTGTTACTAAGCCGGATGGTGCCAAGCGCATGGTGATAGATTATCGACGATTAAATGCAGTAGTTCACGCTCCCCAATTTCCGCTGCCCAGATTAGACGACACAATAGAGTCATTGCACAGCTGCAAGTATTTTTAGCAGTGTCGATATCAATCAAGCGTTTTACAACATTGCGCTGCATCCGGATGATAGACATATTACGTCGTTTTGTAATTGTTTTGGTCAATTTCAGATGAAACGTTTGCCGATGGGATTAAAATGTTCCCCGGCTTTAGCGCAGCGCTGTTTTGAAGTTACAATGGCTGGGTTATTGCACCGGAATGTGTTGGTATATATAGATGATTTGCTTATTTACAGTAGGTCATGGGAAGATCATTTGAGTGATATAAGTCAGGTTTTGTCGCGTTTGATAAGTAGCAGTTTTAAAATACACCCAAAAAAGTGTTTTTTCGCGCGCACAACCGCTGTTAAATTCCTGGGTTATATGGTAGGGCGTGAAGGGATTTGTATACCGGATGATAAGCGAAAATTTTGAGTGATTGGCCGCTACCTGTGTGTGTGCGTGAAGTTAAAGCGTTTTTAGGTGCCGTTGGATTTTTCCGGAGGTTAATTCATAAATGTGCTGAATATGCCGCTCCTTTGTCTAATTTAACTTGAACAAAAACTGAATTAGGAACTGAAAAGTATAGCGGAAGTACTCCCGTAGATTTAAATGCGAACCCTGCAGCTTTGGAAGCTTTTAATAAGTTAAAATTGATGGTGGCTGAGAGTCCCTGTATACAGTATCCTGATCCCAGTAAACCGTTTATAATTATTACTGATGCTTCTAAAGTTGCACTAGCTGGCATTTTAGTACAGCGCGCTGAACCTGCAGCCGCTCTGCATGCGTGTTCATTTTATAGCCGAAAACTTTCTGAAACGCAATCCCGATGGCCTGCAATTACGCAAGAAGCATGTGCTATTTTTGAGAGCATACGCAATTGGCATTGTTATTTAGCGGGCCGGCCGTTTGAAGTGTGGACCGATGCGAAAAGTATTTCATGGGTTAAAAATCCCAATTTGGAAACCCATCCCCATACGGGTTTGCACCGATTTGCGCTAGCCATTCAATCATATCAGGTTACTTTTAAGCATTTGCGCGGGAAAAGTAATGAATTGGCAGACGCTTTGTCGCGCCGGCGTGATGCACCTGTTGAATTTGATGAGCGTGTTAATTTGGATGAAGCTTTTGAAGAATATGTGTTTGATATACCTGCTGATGAATTGGCAAGAATTTTGACTGAGGAAATGGCGTTGTTAACATCTGAGGAACATTTAGCTAGTCAAGCAGTAGCTAAGGCCATGGCGCGATTGGCTGCCGCTCAAAATTGGCTGAAACTGCGAAAATGAAGTCTTTGGAACCGTCAGTTACGGTAGCTGCTGAACCGCCAGTGGCAAGTGTTGCTACTGTGCGAGCGCCACATCCAATGACTATGCGTGTGCGAAGTAAACCGAAGGCGGAGTCCAATTCTGAAAGTACTTTGAAATTGCCGCCAAAAAGTGAAGATGTGCCTAAATTAATGGCTGGTGGCCGCCGTTCCGTTCAAGTAAGTAAGAAACCGGAAAAACTCGATGCTTTACCTCCTCCCATCACTCCAATTGAAGAGTTGTCACGTTTGCAAAAAGAAGAACCGTATATAATTACAATTCGACGCATGTGCAAGGAATCTATTTTGCGTAGAGCCCCACCGTTTTTCATTGATCAATTTGATGTGGTTAGACGTGATGCGGATCCGTCAATATTAGTGGGTGAAAGGAAATACGATCCTGCATGCATTCCCCAGTCATTAGTTGTCACTGTGTTAGAATTGGCGCATAACCACCCCACTGCTGGACATTTAGGTGTGATGAAAACGTTTGAAAGATTGCGCGAATTTGCTTGGTTTACAAATATGCGTCCAGAATGTGCTAGATGGGTTTCTACTTGCCCTTCGTGCAACGCGAAGAAAGGATTGCGTCGCTCGATGAAAACTCAAATTCAGAGCCGGAAAATTGCTAAGTATCCTGGTGATTTTATTGCGATTGATGCAGTAGGGCCATTGCCAATTACTGAGAAACAAAATGTGCATGTATTGGTATTTGTGGATCAATGTACGCGTTTTGGTTTAGCAGTGCCCGTTCCCAATTTGAAACAAGATACTGTGGCTATTGTGTTCTTGCAACATGTGTTACCGATTTTTGGCGCGCCCGCTGTAATCTTATCCGACAATGCACCGAGTTTCATTGGCGGCATTTTTGCTGAGTTGCTGCGTTATCTAAACACAGTGCAGCACAAGTGTTTCAATTATACGCCAAAAGGAAATGGTTTGGTTGAGCGCAGGAATGGCGTCTTAATGGAAATAATTTCGCATTATGTGAATGGCTCGCATTCGGATTGGGACAAACATTTAGGCGCCGCCGTCTATGCGTATAATACGTCTAAGCACCCCTCTATGAAAGTGACGCCATATGCGCTGCTATTTGGATCAAATTCTCCGTCACTTTGGGAGCGTATGATAGAGCCGACGGGAAATGGCACCGATAAGACCGATAAGCCGACGGCGTACAGTCCCTTTGTGTCAAATTTAGACACGCGACTTTCGGACGTCCGCGCGGCCGCGCATTCGGCTTTACAACGCGCGCAAGAAAAAGAATGTTTTTATGCAAATCGCAGTGCGCGTCGCTTGAATTTGAAGCCCGGTCAATCAGTCCGTGTTTATTCGCCCCGAATTCTTCGAAAGTTAGGCCGCGTTAAGAAGTTCACACATCATTATATTGGCCCGTATGAATGCTTAGATTATGTGCATCCCATTGTGACCGTGTTTAATAGGTTGTCTAAGAAAACTTATACCGTTCATGCTGATCGCGTTAAATTAACAAATGAACCAGTTAATCCCACCTATTCGCAGATTTTCGGTTAAAAAACCCTGAGATTTTCCGCTCTTCAACCTAAAGTGCTTCAAGTCAATTATTCCGTTCGAAAATTAAATTAAAATTTATTTTCATTTTTATTTGGATTATTCGCGTTTAATTCTGGCCGTCAATTCGTGGTGAGTTCGGGGTTGCAATTTTTGTATTTTTAGTTGTGCGCGAGGTAATTTTGAAGTAAAAAGTTGTCTTTTATGTAAAACGGTAAAGCGCGAAAATTTTATAAGTGTTATTAGTTGTTCGTTCCTAATTATCGTCGCAGTTTTAATTCACTAGTTATTCATACCATCGCATTTATTTCGTTCTAAATTCGTTCATTAATTTCATTCTCATTTTCGCCCATTTCGCAACAAAATAAAAATTATTTTTGGCGCAATACGTTTAACGTAGTGCGTTGAAAATAATTCGCAATTTTTCGATTAGGGTGTCGCTCAGACCTTCGTGCATTTCGGTGCCGACATTCTGGGTGGCGCATTTTAAGTAGCAATAAGTTGTGTTTTCCGGTGCTCTACTTTGAAGTGTGAAAGATGACTAGTTCGGGAGGCGTACCTATGAGTGGGTATGGAGCGAGTTCTAGTTCGTACCGTGGCGGGCGCATAGCCAAGGCGCCGCTCAAATCGTGGACTTCCCATGGAAAACAGGGTGGGGACACTATTCCGCTGCTGCCCTACAATCCTCCTCGAAATGCTCGATCGATTTGCCCTGAATTCGTCATCAACCAAAAGTTGTCGGGAATAGTGGATCGAGTTCACGTCGGTAACGAACAGCGTCCTACCAGTTATCAATGCCACATTCGTTTCGACGGCGATGCGCAGGCGCTTTTGGAAAGTTATCCGGAGTGGTCGGAAGTGGAAAAGGCTTATCCATTTTTCACCTATTCCGTCAACAAGGCGGAGCGCGCTCGCGAGCGGTCGGTGCAGAAAATTTTGAGGGAATATCGCGAGGCTAACGAAGCTTACGACATGTTTTTGTTGCTTGTCCGCCACGGCATGCATTTTGTCGCGACTGGTATCAGTAGGGTTAGCGCCGATCCAAAGTATTGGGAATTGCGCGGCGTCACTATTATGAAAAATGACGCTCAAATGCCATTGTTTTTAGGCCGCCCGGTTGTCATTGTTTCGCAAGGACAAGTTGACCTCTCCATCGATGAACCGGCGTCGGAAAATTCACAGAGAAGACAGGAAAATCGCGAAGGGTATCATGCTTATCCGGCCAAGTGGAGGTATTTGCGTTTGAGAGCGGCGTTCACCCCTTCGCGGTATATTAGTGCACCCCCCTTCAAAGGCGCCGACGAGCGGGATCCGGGCCCTGAAAAGTTGATTTTTGCGCACAGCGAAAATGTCATGGAAAGTGACGTACACCCGCATGCCGGACAATTAGGAGTGGCGCATGTAGAGTATCACGCTTTTGATGACGCCGGCAAAGTCAACAACTTTTATTGGGGTCATGCGTATGGCGTGCGTATTTTTTCGGCGCAGGAAATTGAGTCTGGTATGGAGTGGAAGGGTGAAATGAACAGAAATCACCTTACCTCTCAGCTGCAGCTCCGTTCCATCTTTTTGGTCGCTGCCAATGTGTGTCACGAAGCGCATTTGCGATACACTGCGACTAGGGCGAAAGCGGTGCGTGCGCAGGTGACTTGGCAAAATGGCCCGCGGGGATTAATCGCGATAATTAGATGGGAGCGCGTGCATTTAAATCCAGCCGCTGCGATGCGCGACACGGCCGAGTGGCACAGGAATAAGGCGCAGGGCTACATGTTGAATTTCACTTCGCCTATGTCGTCGTTACAAATCGTCGAAGCTGATCCCCGGGGGGAAGAGCCTGCTCTGACTGGCCGCCCGCAAATAAGTTTACGCACGGTCAGCGCTGACATCACTGCCGAGGCGGTGCAGTTGGTCGCCAAGCCGGATGTGTTGGTGCCGCAGGCGCTGTCGCCGCATTTGATGCCCAATTGCGATTACATGGTGCGCGGTTCCGCTTTGTCGCCTAGCTATAATGGCCGCATGGAAATTTTGGAACGTTTGTGCATAATGGGGCCTAGTGGTTACCGGCCAACAGAGAGTGATACCGGAATGCTCGCTGTGGAAGATCAGGTCAAAATAGCGGTAGTGATGCACAAACAGTTGACCCAGGTTGAGACTGATTGGCAGCGAACGCTCGACAAAATTGAGTCTGACGGGTTATATGCTGAGGTGCGCAGAGGCACATGCGAAGATTTATTGCAAGCTCACCAGGGTGATTTTCGGCCGCAGGAGGGGCAGGGGCGTGTGATTGCAGCAGTTATCAAGTCTGTGCGAAAAACTGCGCCGCTGTTGTTGATGTGTGATTCACCGTTCGGTTCCGGTAAAACGACTGTGCAAAGTCAGTGTGCATACGCGGTTGCGTTTAAGTTTACTGAGAAAAATGACCCGCCGAACCCGCTGAAGAGGGAATTGCCCTCTGATGCAAACAAAAATGCGCTTTACCACTCTACAATGATTACTTGCAGTGTGAATTCGGCCGCTGATGAGTCTGCTAGACGATCGTTGCAAAGTTTGGCGGACATCGGTCTGCCTACTTTGGAGAGGGTCGTGGAAGTTTTGCTGCGCAGTAGGGAGACGTGGACTGCGATGGATAACAAACCGAATTTCGAAACACCTGGCTATGCGCGTTTTTGTCAGGTGCGCGCTGCTTTCGCGATTCGCGTGCTGAGTCCGTTGTTGGAAGTTGATGATCGCTACGTTGATATGACGCTCCAGCAATTGCCGCTGTTGAATTTGATCGCGCAAAATATGCCCGTGCATGTGATTCGATTGAATGACCACTGGCTAACTGCTTATGAACGCTTTACCGCTCAACGCCATATTTGTGACACTTTGAACGAGATCATCGCAAACAATCAGCATCCCGCCGACATTTTTGAAGCCATTCGGTCGCAGTTGCCTTTGGTTCGTTTGTCCATCGACGAAGACGACGAGGATGATTTGGTGCCACTGGACGATGGTCAAGAGGAAGGCGTGCAGGCGTGGGGGGCCGCGGCTGGCTTTGTCGATGACAACCAGACGTGGGGCAAAATTTACAAGCGCGAAATGCGATGCCTTGTTAGGGTGGCTACTAGGTTGCATAAGGTGGTGTTGAATGTGTTGCAGCCTGGTCAAGTTCATGTGACTTTGGATTCATCGCGCGACAAGCGACTGCAAGTTTTGAAATATGCCGCGGTGTTTGTGGACGAGGCGTCTCTGGCGGATGAAACTGCCATTTTTGGCGCTGTTTCAAACGCTCGACTCCCCCACAATGGCTTGGTGCTTTTGTTCGGCGATAGCAAGCAGTTGACCCGAATGGTCAGGCCGCATTCATGGATCGCTCCGATCCTGAAACCTGATCCATCGCTGATCAACAGGTTGGTGGAAGGTGTGCTGTGTCCAATTCTGAAGCTCGAGACTGTTTTCCGCGGCCACGACGCGCTGATTCAAGCGAATTCTGTCGCTGCGTACAATGGCCAATTGCGCGCGTTCCACGAATACAGTCAGTGGCGAGATACTTTGCCGCTCATGGCTTGCGGTGCCGATCAGGTGCCTTTGTCTTCTGTGATCGTGCACATGGGTTTCGAAATGAGCGAGGGCGTGTCTGTTAAGAATTTGACGGAAGTGGACATTGTGGTGCGCGTTGTACAGCAATTCGTCATTTTGGCGCTGAACAGCGAGGGCGAGAATGTTGCTCCGTGGAGTAATTTAGAACGCGCCGATTCACTGCTGGTTGTGTGTTTCTATTCCGCGCAGGAGAGAAAAGTGATTGACGAATTGGTGCGATTGAACTGGGCGCAGTTGTTAGGGGGTGAGGGGTTCCCTGGTTATTTAGTGACCCCAGCGTTTTGGCGGAAAAAAGTCATCACTGCTGATCGAGCGCAAGCTCGTGAAGCGCACGTGATGATTGTGTCATGTGTGAGGGGTAGTGTGCCGCGAGTGGACGCTACTGGACATCCGTCGCAGCGCGAGCGCGATGTGATGGACAGAATTGGCTTTTTGGCGATGCCGGAGCGGTGCAATGTGGCCACGTCTCGAGCCAAAACGGCCAGGGTCGTGATCATGAACGCCGCAACCGTGCTGCATTCTGAGTTTTTCTGGCGTTTTGTGGCGGTGGAATTAGGAAAGGGACGCGTTTTTGCGTACCATGAGCGGCGTTTGTGGGAGTGTGACCCGTTGGCTAGGTTTTTGTTGCACTGGAGAAGTGCCCCGGTCGATCTGCAAGAACCCGCTCCGCCAGTGCAAGAAGAAGAAGAAGAAAATGAGGTTCCTCCGCCGGAAGAAGTCCAGGAGGTGGATGTGAGCGAACAGCGAGCGTCCCCTCAGCCAGATGCTAGCGTCGCCGCCCCCGATTCTCCAGACGTGCAAATGTTGCCGCCAGAAGAGCAAGAGGAGGAGCCAGAGAAAGTGCAGCCGCGCGCGGAGGAAAAGGCGGGTTGTTCTCGGTCTCGGCGTCGATATCGCGGTCGCCGTCGCTCTCCCTCGTCGAGTTCTTCCTCTTCCTCTAGTTCTTCGTCGGGTTCGTCAAAATCGGGATCGAGTGAAACCGATTCGGCTTCGGAGTCTGAACGCGCGCTGCCCGTACCAGCACACCAACAGAAAACGATCCCGGAGGAGGAGGTGATGGAGGTGGAACAGGAGCAGAGAGAACAAAGTGCCCAACAGTTGGAACCAGAGGAGTTGGAAGGCCAACGGCAAGAACCAGAGCCAGAAACTGAAGAGGCCAACAATGCAGTCATTGGAGAGAAATTGGATGAGTTAATTCAAATGGCGGGCGAGTTGAACACCGAGCTGGACGCCGAGCGACAGCAACAGTCCATGAATCCAGACAGGCAGGTGCTCAGAGAAATGGACGCCATCCAGGAAGAGGCCAATGAAGTTGAGCCCATGCAAGAAGATGAACAGGAACAGGAGCAGCCTGAGGAAGTGGTCGCACAGCAGCTGCAGCAACCTGTTCAGGTTGTTGTAGTTGGCGCGTCGCCGCCACCGCAAGAGGAACAGAGTCCGCCCCCGCCAGTGACTCCGACTTTGGCAGGTTTGGAGCCAGAGGAGGAGATGGAAGCGGAGTAATGGTAATTTAGGTGTACAGGAATTTTTTTTGTTTTGTTGTTGTTTTTGTTTTTTGGGCGTTTTTTGTTGAGCGAACTTTTTACCAGTAGAATTGAGTTTTTGATGAAAATTGAATTTTCATTGAGTTTTACCGGTTCAAAAGTTTTTTTGTGTTCTCAACAAAGTGTGGAAAAGTGCGTAATTTTTGTTGATAAATTTAAAGTTGGGTTAAATAGTTCTTAAAAAACGGGAATTTATTTCAATTCATTTTTCATAGTTTTGCTGTGTTTCGATTTTAGCCGGGAGATAAAATGTATGGCTGGTGGAGTTTGTGAGCAAAAGTGGGTGTCCAAAAATTGTAAAATTTCAAAAATTTTAAACGTAAATGTATGTGCAGTTCACCTAATGAATTTATGTAGAGGGTTGTTTACACTTCCGAGCTTACAATAATTTAAACATTTCAGTTCTACTTCGACGTTGGGGTTGGGCGATTCGGTGGGCGAACGTGGCGTTGACGTTTTCGGCTACGTCGCTGCGCTACGTTGGCAACGTGCATTTCCGTTTTTCCGGTGCCCCATTGTGTTATGTGTGTCCTTTTGGCCAAGGAAAGGATTGGAGGTATTGAGGATCTGACACAAAGTTGACGCTGTGATGTAAATAGTTGTTTTTCTTTTATTTGGAGTTTTTT
Source organism: Sphaerolaimus hirsutus (assembly GCA_964036195.1). Classification (NCBI taxonomy): domain Eukaryota; kingdom Metazoa; phylum Nematoda; class Chromadorea; order Monhysterida; family Sphaerolaimidae; genus Sphaerolaimus; species Sphaerolaimus hirsutus. The sequence goes on along the minus strand of CAXIWS010000587.1, from coordinate 1,597 downwards.
TATTCAATTAGGTAGTTTTTTTTAGAGAGTGAGACAAGTGAGGTGGCAACAATGCTATTTGTGACAGATTGATTAAAAAAGTACTTTTTCCAACTTTTACCGGCAGTTTAGATTGCATAATAAGGTATTGTTTATTTTTTAAGTAAAAAAGGTGATGCTGCGGTTACATGTCGTAGTGCGTGAATGGTCAGTGATGGCTGAGGACACATAGGTTGATATTTGACTAACTTTCGCTGCATTTTTTGAAGTGAGGGCCGTGGCTATTGATCTAGTATGTACTGTGCATTTCTGCATTTCCGAATTGAGAAACAAAAGTTAAATTTACAAGCGATTTTACAAAAGTACACTGATTATAGAGGTGCGATGATGATTGGTGTTGAAAATGAGAGGTAATTAAAAGAATCGAGTTTAATTCGACAGACGTGATCTCATGTCTAAATGCCTACTCCCTCCGCTTGTTGTGAGAACAGCCCAGTCCGCCGATCTCATCGAAACAAGCACCCATACAGTGACAAGTGTACTTATTTTTGAGTGAATTGAGCAGTTTGGTATTTTCGGGGTGTGGTTTTTGCACAGTGCGTATGGGATCAAAAGGCCGTGGTTGACTAATTAAACATTCTGGTAGCAGAATGAGTGGTGTAGCAGCGAGAGTGGTCATTTTCTAGAGATAAGTGTCTTCGGTGGTTAGTGGCTGTTGCGTTTTGGCATGTGGCAGTGGATTCACTCAGATATTTTGTTCAGTTTCGAACTTCTAAAAAAGTTATGCAATCTAAACATGCATTTGAGCTAAAAAGATTGAAATTTATCAACTTTCCAGTTGCCAATCATTTGCGTTCGTATTTTTATTAAGTGTTATACCGATTTCACATTCATTTTAACTTTAGGTTTGGTAGGGAATAGGTAAAACTCAAGTATGTTAATTTTTATTTGATTTCTACTTTTGCAACTTCGATATTTTTTATCTACCTAATCCTGGATTGATTGTTTTTTTTGAGTATTTCCTTTTCCCCTAGAAAACTGATAACTTGACATTTGGATATTTAGGAATTTATGCAAATTTCGTGGTTGATCTTTATTATACAAAGAGATGAAATAATAAGCCGCTTGTTTTTCCTGTTTTTTCCCCGAATATTTTGATAAGTGTAAAGGTGATCTGATTTGAGTGCGTATTTTATCACTCTGGTGGAATTTCCGCTAAGCGTCTTTAAAACGGTACCGTAATTCATTTTTTCCTTGACAGTCAGTGTGAAAGTTAATTCCATTCGCCTTACCGGTATCCTAATCTCATCATGGATTATCCCACTTACGACATTTTTTCGTTGTGCATTAATAATACGTGTGCGTCTTATGCTTTGGATATCAACGTTATCTTCGTTTACTATACGCTCTTTTTGCTGATGGGATTATTGTTCGCGTGTTTATTTGTCTCGCTTATCGCTGTGTGTTTCCCCGTTCGTGGAGGTGGTTTTGGATTTTCGGTAGAGTTCGCTGAGTAATTTTTAAATCGCCCGCCATTTTTTCGCGCTAAAACAAGTTTTTACAGTATCTCTTGTGTTTTTCCTGTTCTTTTTATTCTTCTCGCATTCGTTCATTTTCT
>CAXIWS010000586.1:0-45222 GCA_964036195.1 Sphaerolaimus hirsutus | reverse complement strand
GCAATAAATCTGTTAGGTAGATTTCAATTTGTAAATTGAAGTAAAAAGTAACAAAAACGAATTATTAACAGTCACGATAAAAAACGAAATATCAACAGTCACGATAAAGAACAAATGTTAGCAGACACACACAAACGTAATTGTCACGTCTAAATTGTCTACGTTTCGCAACAAAGATACGTTAGGGAATTTGAAAAGTCAAAAAAAATTAGTTTACTGCTCACCTGATAAGTCTCGGGGAATAAATCCTTCCTTATTTTTGGCTGTACGACGCGTCGCGAGTCGCATACGACGCGTCGCGCGACGAAAGCGACGCGTCGCATAATCGTCACTTCCAGTTTACCCAGCTGTGTCACATTCGTGTGTAATCGTGCGACGCGTCGCACTTTTGTGACTTGCCGAAACCACTAACCCCAGAAAGTGAAACACCAACGTAAACTAAAGTACACACGTCGATCAAAAATGTAAACCGACGCGCGATGCGTCGCGTTTCAGTTTACATTTTTGATCGACGTGCCGTGTTGGTAAACTAGCGTGTACAGCCACATTATAAAGAGAGTTTAGCAGTGAACAATGATGGGTAGGTTTTAAAGAAAAAACACTATCTGTGCTGTTTTTCAAAAAATTAAAATGATTAAAATGTGAATACCTTAATAGGCCTGTTTAATAGGCCTAATACCTGTTTTGAATTTTTGGCAAAAAAAACTATACATTCGACAATTTTGATGGTTTCGTGTGGATTATCACATATTTTTGCCCTTTCAATATTTGGTAAAGAAGATTTTTTACTGAAAGTGATGATTATTTTGAGTAGGTATTTGAATGTTTCTGACGCTGATGAACATTTTGTTGCTTAGGCGGTTCTTGCACTCAACTTAGTGACTTTTTTTCAAAGTTTCACATGTCAATGAAAAAGTTAGGCTAGCTACACAGGTCCCGGCCGGGGACCGGGACCCGGCAAAAAATAAAAAAATACAAAAATTAAAAATTGGTGTGTATAGGTTGTTTGCATGTTAATTAGGTTAATCATCACCAAATTAGCATGCACAAAATTTTTGCAAGACGGTAACACCTGCCAATGCATATTTTTTTGGGCAGGTGTATAAAATGTTTCGATTCAACTCAAATTTGGCATGCGTGTACTCCTTCGTTTAGTGAGTACGCATGCCAAATTTTAGCTCCGGGCGGTTACCGGTTTTTTTTAAATTTATACTTAAATTTTTTTCGATCACTATATTTTTGTATAGTGATCGAAATTTTGCCGGGGTCCGGTCCCCGGCAATTTTGAAATGGCCCCGACCGGGGTCAAACGTCCCCGGTGAGGAACTTTTTTTTTCAGTAAACAAATGATTTTGGTCCCCGACCGGGGTCGTTTGGCCCCGGTACCACACAAAAATTTGTGGTACTTTTTGGGACTTTGTGGTAATTGTCCCCGGTCGGGGCCAAACGACCCCGATGAGAAAATATATTTTTTCAGTAAGTATTTTTTGTGATTTCACTGAAATATGCATGGTCGGGCTGAAAAGTCCCTGGACAGTGCTCGCCATTCGCGCTAGGGGTAAGCTACAGTCATAAAATTCTAAAACGTATACATATCAGGTGTTTTGAGTTTTCACCCAAAGTTTCACCCCTCTAGCTCCACCCACTTCGGAACTGTGGGGGTTACAATTTCGGTCATTGTACTGATGTACACATGGTGCTCTATCTCAACGCTGCTTTAAGTTGTGATCATGAAACTTTGGCCAGTGTAAGCCACCAGTATTGGCAATGTGCTGATAGTATTCAACACTTTCATCAACATCATTGCTATTAAGGTAAAGTTAATATGCAAATCAGGGTGATGTGCAAGAAACGTGTGAACTGTGATGTATGTTTTGGTGATCATCTGAGATCATGTTGTATTGCAGTGATTTTAATGTTGTTTTGAAATGTGCAGTAAATAATTATATACATTAAATTTCATTTGTGTTGTGACCAAATATTTTTGGTTGCTCAAATAATCCCCCAGTCCTGAGATTAGGGCGTCTATTCAAGGTGTTCATTTTGTATGCCTTATCTGGACATTGAATTTGAAGCTTAATAAGATGGTCATTATGGGCTGTTTATGAGCGGTTGACGATTAAAATGATCATGACCGCATGCAGATTCAATTTTTGTGGTCGGATTGGTGATGTGTAAATTTCATATGCTGATTTGGTTCAGTTGAATGAAAACGCATGCAATTTCAGAACTCAATATCTCAGCTATTTCTCAGCCGATTTTCACCAATAAACACTTAAAATGATCAGAATCACCTGGAGCTTCCATACTTATCAGATACTTATTCTGATTATCAGCTGCCACTCCTAGACCCTGTAAAATACCCTGAAAAGTGTCAACGACCCTGTAAAATATCATGTAAAGTGTCATGTGTATCCAAATCTTATTTTATCATATCCAAATCTTATGTTTTTGTATCCAAATCTTACTTTACACATAAGATTTGGATACAAAAACATAAGATTGGGATATGATAAAATAAGATTTGGATACACATGACACTTTACAGGGTATTTTACATAATGCATGACATTTTACAGGGTCTTTGACACTTTACAGGTTCTTTTATAGGGTCTGGGAGTGCCCCCAGCATGTGGTCTATGCCCTTTCTAGTTTACACACTATTATTATTTTGCATACGGCCTGCAGCAACATCTTTTGATCTCCAAATGATCGAGATTGTGATTTATGATGATTTGTGGTGCACAGCAATAATTACTTTGAATGGCTATGTCAGTGACAGATTGTTGTTAGAATTGTTTTTCACAATGGGGTATTTATTTTGGCATAAACTGTATTTTCCAATGGGACACATTTCTCAATTGAAAAAAGTTCACATTGATGCGATTGAGTAGTCAATGTTTGATTACCGTATTTCCTCAAAATACCCCTGTGGGGTGATTGTTTCATAGTGGTAACGAGAGGGGGGGGGGGGGTTAAACACGGGGGGGGGGTATTTCTAGGGGGGTTACTATTTTGCCAGAAATTTTTTCAAATCCTTGTACAAAATCGTCGTTTGTGATGTACACTGGGGTAGAAAAATGCATCAATAACTGACATGTATAGACACCTGTAGACTAATAGTAGTATGTAGATGGTATAAACACTGTTCTAACATGATTACGACATTGTTTCAACGTGTGTTCTGCACTACGCAGAACACAAACTGCAGTATTTGTCATGTACGTTCTCTTTATACTCAATCTGGGGGGTATTTCAAGGGGGGGGGTGATTGTTTCATAGTGGTCTCAAGATAGGGAGGGGGGGTCAAACGAGGGGGGAGGGGTATTTCGAGGGGGGGGGGGGCAAGAAAATACGGTAATCAAGTGGAGCATTTGATGTTTGCATGTGTTTTACTCTGCTCCAACACATGGTTTCTGCATGGTAGTTTTACAAAGTGCAGAAAACTCCTAACTTACATGTTTCATTGTCAAAATTGAAACAGCTACTCAATTGAGCCCTCAATAAATTCCACTTTGAATACCCCCACCCCCACTTGAAAAACTGAACATTGAAAAACCTCCCTCTAAATAACTCCTCTATAAAGTTGGCCTTGAATGATGATGTAAAAAGCGCCAGACTTTTGGCACTAAGCGCCAAAAGCGCCATGGCGCTTTTCAGGAACACTGCACCAAGCACCAATGGTGCCAAAGGATGTTGGCGCCAAGTGCCAAGGGCGCCAGCGCCAAAAAATTTTGCTGCTCCTCAAGTGCAGCAATGCTAATGCAGTGCTATTTACTTGTGTAAGATGCAAGATTATGCCTAATTGAGTCAAGTTTTCTTCTTTTTGTGATGTTATTTTACAGCTGAGAGTTTCGGTTGACAATGGCAAGCCATCGTGGAAAAAAGTGCTTCAATTTGTATAGATAATGTCATGTGTCACATAAAAGACTCTGTTAAGTGTCAAATGTCATGTAAAATACCCTTTAAATTAAAGTGTCATGTTTATCTAAATCCTATTTTATAGTATCCAAAACTTATGATTTTGTATCCAAATCTTACTCTTTTACATAAGATTTGGATACAAGAACAGAGGGTTTGGATATGATAAAATGAGATTTGGATATGATAAGCAGAATAACAGAGCCTTTTAACCTATGGGGAGGAGGGTGTGCCCCGTACTCGTTCCCAGTAAAGAAAAAAGTGTTATTATGGTAGATTTTTTCCGGAAAGTGTCCGTTTTGTGATACTTATGTCCCATTTTGTGAAACTTATGTCCCGATGACGTCATAATATTGACGCAAGATGGGTTATGGTATCCAAATCTTGCGTCGATATTATTTTCGTCATATGGGGTTATGGTAGTTGAAATGTTGACGCAAGATTATGGTATTGCGTCGCTTAATTTTGCGTCAGCATTTGAACTACCGTAATCTTGTGGTACCATAATTTGCTGAATGTAAGGACAGAGATTGAAAGTTGGTTATTTTTGGCTTGTGGGAACGAGTGTGGACATAACCATGTTTCCCATAGATTCAATGGCTCTGGAGTTTGTTGTTGTTGTTGCTGGAATAAATATTGGTCATTTTCTTAATAAGTATTTGTTAATTAATAAGGTGGCTTTGTTGAATTAAGCAGACTATGTGAGAGAAATGAAATTTATACAGAATGAAACTAACTACTGGCTGGAACAGGTGAACTAAGATTGGTATTGAGCCAAGGTTTGAATTGAGCCAAGATGAGCTCATGTATTTATGTGACCTATGCATGTGAACAAGGCCATAAATCATCAATTTGATAGAAGGATTGAATTGTAACAAATGACCTTGTGCACATGCCTTCTTCCATTGCGCAACTGTTGTGTTCATATGCCTTCCATTCTGCAGCTGTTGTGTTCATATATGTTTGATGGTTGAGTTTAAACAGAGCACTGCATTGCATAGGGATTTGAAGTGCCTATGTGTATGTGGCCTTCATGGATTATGTAGATTGTGTGCACATTGGATTTTGGGATGTCCTTGTGTAAATGCTTTTATTATTTTACTATTTCCATTGTTCCATTTTGCAGCTGTTCTTTGTGGGAGTATAAATACAACTCTCTGAAGGGGGTTATTTTATTATTACCATCACCATAGTAAGAACAACCAAGGAATAGGAACAATATCATGTTGAACACTTGAGTGAATTGTGTTCTGTGGCTATTTTATGACAAAAGTGAAACTTTTCTTGCATATTGTTTTTGCTACTTAGAAAGACATTATATTTGAACTCATAGTGAAACTTATCTAGATATTCAAATGGTATTCTATGCTTAATCCTACAAATCATGTTTTTCCATTGTATGAGTGGTGATGCATCCTCATTGAATTGCCAAATTCTGTTTGTAATTTGCACTGTAATTGTGCAAACTTTACATTTTGCTATGATGTCCACAAGTTGATTTGATTCTAGAAAGTGTTGAAGTAACTGTCCTGTAAGTATGTCATTTGTACATACAAATGATAGAACTAATTGAGATTGTTTCAGACTATCAATAATTGAGTGTAAATAACCAAAAGCATGTGAAAAAGATAGTTGACTGTAATTGCCAACTACAAATAGAGCTAATTCACACATTTTTTCCTTTTTTGCGAAAATGGGCCATAATTTTGATACATAATGCGTACAGTCCTTTTTCATTTCATCTCTCAGCACAAAGCATACTCTTTTAATGTTCATACACCAACATATCATGTTATAGATATGCTTGGGTATTGTTTCACCATAACCAATGGATACAGAGAAACCATCATCTGTTCCCGATCCAAAGTAGTTTATAATGAGTTGCTTTGTACCATCAGATGTAATTGATCTAGCTTGGAATTCTAGTAGGGTTATGATTTTTCCCTTCATAATGGTAATTATATGATTGCTGTTTAACAGATGAATCATGGTCCTTTGCATGTAGCTCTCATCACTTTCTTCATGGCTTCTCTTTTTGGTGGCAATGCTCTTGATCAGCATGAGAATGTGTCCGATTGGAATGTAGGACATCATAAGTGCACTGATTTCCAGCGGTACATCTTTTCTGAAGTATGTCTTGATGTTTTCTGCATACTCATCGTCCTCCTGTGATTATTGTTTTTGTTTGCCTGTTGTTATTCTATGTAACATGAATGTGAAGCTAACCTTTGAGACATAAGCCTTTTTGCCCTTTATCACATCTTGAACAGCCGCAGATTGCATAGTGTTGGTGGTGGTGGTGTATGACAAATGAATGTAGCTGGTTCTTCTAGAGAAGGAGAAGATATAATTAGCAATCGTCAAATTTTGTCGAATATTCTGAAAAGCGGATCAGGGAGTGGAATATTGTTTAAGCGTAATTTTTTCACCGTTTTCAAACCACAAAAGCAATATACGGAAAGATTTAAACTAAATTTGAATGCATATAGGATTTCCTTCCATGATTTGGATGGACATGCAAATGTAGATGCTGTTTTGTATGAGGCAATAGAATGTGTATACAGGTATATTTGATTTATTTATTCGTTTTGAATGTGTCTTTGCCCATTTACTTATTGTTTTTAGGCATACCGTTGGCGATCGTCATCCATCTAGTTTGTATGTTGGCGTTTCCCTACAACATCCAAATTTACCCGAATGTATGTTTGTTTATGTATTCAAAATAAATGTAGTCTTGTCTTAATTTGTCATAAACTTTTACGCAGTATATGTGGAACATTTTCGTTTGGGGACCCGTTTTAGTGCTGTGGCAACAGCTCAAGATATTGGAAATTTGCTAAATTCACATCAGACAATCAATTTGGAGGATAATTCTATGACATTAATTGTGAATGTTATTGGTTTGTTCTACATTCTCGATTATGTTTTCGGATTGAGAGGAGAAGGTTGTATGTCAATTCTACACCTTTTACATGTATAGAGCGATAATGGATCCAGCAGATCAGCCGTCCTGTTCCTATGCTGTGGTTCCTACGTTCAATATCAACAAGTGCTTCAATGATAACCTACAGGACAATGATGGAAACGATTCGGATGCATCTGATACTACAATACCTGAGGATTTAACAGATTTGAGGAATTATGGCACTGTAGGTAGACTAAGTGGGGGTCGTAGAAGATCTGCATATCAGGATGTCACAACCGCAAGATTGCGCCAGTCAATGATGATCAATAAAAAAAGGAAACATTGTGAATATGTTGTTGCATCGGAACAAACTTTAGTATATGCGATTTGTTTGGCATTGGGCAAAATACTTGCGTTTAATCCGGATAAGGGTAAGGAATCGTGTAACTATTGGCGTCGTGTTAGGCGTAATTGTAAAAAGAGTCCATCTGCGGAGCTTGAAAAGTTAGCTACTCGGTTGCGTTCTGAAGCTGATTTGCCACCTGCAAACGTTTTTGTTGGCCTAGATGCATTGGATAGGATTCAACGGATACCTATGTTAAGAGGTGTTGCAATTAGGGTTTTCCAAGAGGGTACTAAGCAGCAGGTATGGCCACCATCTGATTCCACTTTACATTTTGCATATAGTGACCATGTAATTGATTTATGTTTGTATCACCATGGCGGAAACATATTTTTCGCTGTAATATGGGGTTTAGTGACTTTTTTAAGTGCACGCGGATACTGTGAGTCATGCAAGGAGGTGCAGTTTGGACAGAAAAGGTATGTTGTTTTTATTTTTTCAATGTATTGAAATTGTGATTTTAATTTTTTCTCTTTCATAGGCATATATGTCCGTTCAGATGTAGCTATTGTGGTATTGTAGCTCTGACGTCAACAACTAAAACTACAAGCTTGCTATGTGACTGTGATAAGGTGAAAGGCGAAGAAAGAACATGTCCGGATTGTCTGAGAAAGTTTTTCTCCACGTTTTGTTTCAGGTATGTTTGATTTGTTTGCTACCCCATGTAAGTGTTTATGTAAATGAATATACATTTGTTTTACACAGGCAGCATCTACACAGACAAGGTAGAGGTCAGTGGTCTATTCCACGATGCTATGCCCAGCGATTATGTTCAGGATGTGGCCATTACTTTAGTCTCAAAAGACGTGAGGATGGATCGTTTGTCAACAGTCACAATTGCTCAGGGGAAAGAACTTTTGGATGCGCCTATTGTAAAAAGCAGGTACAGCTTGGCGTACCACATGAAGCATGCTACTTGCCCGTTCTGAAACCACACAAGATTGAAAAGTCCAAGAAAGTTGTATTTTTGGACTTGGAAACAAGGATATGTAGTAGTACAAATGTACACAAGGCGAATTTGTTGACAACTGTTGTGTAAGTTATTTATTTGTTTTGTTTTTGTGACAATGGTAAAATATGCCTTTTTTTATAGTTCATGCTCACGATGTTGGCGAAAGGATATGTATGCTCCATGTGCAAAATGTGGCATTGCGAGGGTTTGTGTTTGGTCTGGAGAGAAGTGTGTATACGATTTTGTGGAAAGCTTTTTTTGCATGGGTGAGTTTTTTAATGCTGCTGCTGTTTTTACAATAATAATAATGTTTACAAGTTGTTTTCCTTTTCAGAAAATGCAAATGCAACAATTGTTAGTCATTTTGGCAGTCGGTTTGACTTCCATTTTCTACTATCTGCACTGATAGAACAATGCAAAATGCCAGAGACAACGTTTTCACGTGGCAATCGTCTACTATATGTAAAGTTCAAATGTGGAATTAAACTAATATGTTGGGCAAATTATATACCAACATCACTGGAAAATTTATGTAAATCGTTTGAGGTTCCTGTGGCGAAATCGTTCTTCTGCTATGACATGAATGAAGAATATGTTACTGATGCATACTGTCACTTGCGCCCAAAGTGGGAATTCCCTGTTTCGGGCAGAAATTCTAACGATTTTGACTTGTACCATGTTGAGCATTATGACAAGGTCTTCTGTGTGTTTGAAGAGATGTCAATTTATTGTCAAAGAGACAGTTATGCACTATCATATGCGGCGATGCGTTTTCGAGAGGAATTGATAAACCTACTGGCTGTTGACTTGTTTGCAGAAACAGGGACATTCACAATATCTGGATTGGCACTACGTGTGTTCCAAAGTATGTATTTTTATTATTATTATTATGATAATTTTTCATGTTCATAGTACTTCACCTTTTTCAGTTCGATTCCTACAAGAGGATACATTGGCCATTTATCGAGGTGAAGCTCTGATTGATAGAAACAGCAGATTTTCAATGGCATTTTTGACAGCATATAGTAGATACTTTGGTGTTGGTTGTGTTTATGTTTTATGGGGTTTTACATTTTATACACTCACCAATATCAATATAGGTTCATGTGCAACATGCTGGCAACGATCGTGAATATGTTGTTCGATGTAGCAACAGTCGACAGTACAAGGTGGATGGAGCAGAGTTTGAAGAGGACACTGGTACACCATCAAGACTAATTGACATTCATGGATGTTTTTTTCACTCATGTCCAATGTGTACAAAGCACTTGGCACCTGTGCGGTTTGTTCAATTTATTGTTTTTATGTAGTAGTACATATATATTCAACATGTAACGTTATCCATGCAGACCACTTACATTGCTCGGTGGCAAAACGCCGTTGCAAGTTCGAGAACGTGACTTTTTTAGAGCTAATAACATTGCGAAGGCCGTTCACCCTTTGCTCTATGATGTATATTGGGAACATGAGTGTCGGAATGTGTTAAGCTCGAATCGTGTTATGAAACAGTTTTTCACAGAGGCGTTATCTGAGAAACCTTTAAGCATCTATGATGCAAACTTTGGTTAGTATTAGAAAGTGGCATTTTTTGCTGTTTTTCTGTGCAAACAATGTACTACATATTACAGGAGGCAGAATTGACACGTTTCAAATTGGAACATATGACAATATGAATGTCACAAAACCAAATGCTGATTTTTTGGATTTTTGCAGTTTGTATCCTGCAATGTGTTTGACAAAGCCAATGGCACAAGGTCCAGGGAAAGTTGTTTCAGAAGGGGGTATTTCTGGAGACCTAAATGAATGGGTTTTGGTATGCTTTTTTCTTATTTTAATTTTGTTATTTTGTACATAATTCCATTATACTCATAACAGACTCACTTTGGCATTGTGAAAGCATGGGTACATTATCCACGAGCGAACATATTTGTTCCACCCCTACCGTTCCGAGCCAAACTACCTGGTGGAGATGAGAAGATTTTCTATAGTACTTGTGCAGCATGTTGTATTGAACAGAATGTAAACGTATGTACACATACGTTTCAGGAACAGATTTTTCGTGGCACATGGACAACTGTGAGTTTTGATTGGTTATTGTGTTGAATTGTACATGGTTGTTATGTTTTCACTTTTAGGTTGAACTATGTGCGGCAATCAAGTATACAGGACTGAAGATTGTGCGAATCGTTTCTGCACATGTTTATGAGTCACGGGTTTGGTCAAGAGATGCTGGGGTTGAGTCAGGACTGATAAGTGCCTTTATGCTTGCATTCTATAAGCTAAAGTGTCAAGCAAGTGGTTGGTTTGCTTTCTATATATCATAATGCTTTTCAATCAAATTGACAAATGTAATTCTAATGTAGATTTGCCACCGGACAAGAGTGCAGCTGAATATTCGGCTGAAATTGCCGAGAGATTTGGAATTTATATTGCACCAAGATCGTTTGCTCCAAATCCTGTGAAACGCTCGGTTGCAAAGCTCATGATCAACTCATTGATTGGAAAGTTTGCACAGAAGAAGTCAGGCTCCCAGACAGAGTTTTTCAAGGATCATGGAAGCTTGCTGAAGGTTCTTGAAAATCCAAATTTGAACGTGCACTGGCTACAGGTTTAATTTGACCCCTTGCATTTTTGTTTCAGTACTAATTTCAACACTGTTTTTCAGCATTTTGGATCGGCCGATGCAACAAAATTGGGACTAGAGTCTTCTGTGATGGTGCAGCATTCTATATCACAGGATTCAACCTTGGCACATGTGGGACCAAACAATGCATTCAGTGTTCCAATTATTACAACAATGGTGACGGGTTATGCTAGAGTGGAATTGTATGAAGCTATGATCAGAATTCCTGAAGAATGCCTATTATATACAGACACGTTGGTTTTTTGCCTACTACTTACATGTTTACTGTTTACATTTCATCATTGTACTTATTATAGGGATTCAATAATGGCTTTGGATGGATCAAATTTGCAGTCTCTATGTGGACACCATCTTGGGCAGTTGACACCTGTGCTGAAAGATCAATATAAATTGGAGCATATTTGCATTGTGGGGGTGTGTTTTTGGTTTTATTTATAGCAACAACATGTAAAATGTTTTTGATGATGACACTTGTTTACAGCCCAAGCAATATGCCTACACTGCCAAAAACTCTACCACTGGAGAAAGCTACAAGACGGTACGATTACGAGGTTTTGCGACTGCCGCAGAAACAGATCAACAAGGACAGAATAATAGAAAGCCTACTGTGTCTTATGATAATATGTGTGATGCTGTCCGATCTCTTTTAGAACAAACAGAGTTGAAGAAATTAGGACTGAACGAACTCAACTTTTTGTTGAGTAAAGATTTCACTATATCTATTGATGGTCGCAAAAAGTATTATAAGCCTGTATCAAATAAGCGCTTTTTTGTTCCGCCTGGTGTTGGAGGTGCTACAGCCATTCGAACATTTCCATATGGATATAATCGCATTTAAATATATATGTTGTCGTTGTGATTGTGTGTTTAATGTGAAAAATAAAATTGCAGGCTCTATAATCTACTGCTACTGCTAAATCAATAATACTAAATGACATCACAATTGATTCCTTCGATTCATTATCACCAGCTAATTTTGAACTGGGTTCTGTTCGCATAATTACTGAAGCAGAATATCAGTGCTTGACCGATTGTCAGAGACAGTTGGAGCGCTTGAAAAGTTGGTGGTTTTTCTTGTATTGTTATGGTTATGTGTGTATATGAAACTGCAATGTTTCTCCCCCCATATGCAGGATGTCCACTAATTTCGCAAATGCTGGGAGACCAGGCCAAACAAAACCCTCAGATAAACATGTCAGAGAGAACTCTATTTTATCAGCCGCACCTGGTGGAATCGGTTCAGGGCACACCACAAACGCACGACCAGCAACAATGTATGGCACCTCAACACCAACAGCATCAGATTATGCAGTTTCCAAACCCGCCACCGCCATTGCCAAGCCACATACAATTGCAAAGGGAGCCTCCACCGCCGGTTTTGTCACAGATGCCAACGGTAGCAACAGTGCAGGAAACCCCAAGGCCAAACCCCCAGTCAGAGGTGGAAAATCAACTATGCGTGGTGGCAGCCGACCACAACAACAACAACAACACCAGCAGTATGACAGCACAATTGTCGCAGAGGACCCTCCCGGTTATTCATATTGCAATTAATCATTGTATACTAATAATAATAAATGTATATTTTTAATGCAGAGTACCTCAACAGAAACGAGGCCAATGCAATTCACAAACGAAAACTCGCTGCTGGAGGGTACAGAGGGATGGGAAGAGATGGTGTCGCGTCTGCAAACCCCCCCGCCCAAGTCATTGGACCAAATGTCATCAGCACACAGCGGCAGCAGCAGCAGTTGTCAGAACCCACACACGAGTCACATGCAAAACGATCGCTCATCCCCGGTTGTTTCGACAGTGACGACAATAGTGCAGACGAAACTACACGACCTCCAGTGCTTGAACGCCCAACAACATTGCAAATGGATACATCCACAACTGCAGCAACAAGGGGCAGACGTCGCAGACCCGCTGGCAAAATTCTCACCAGACCCCCACCAGCAGCCGAAACAGAAGAAAACAGTCAAGAAAAAGATGGGGGGACCAGCGAAACTGTCGACAACTGGGATGACACCAGTGAGCATGAGTTTGAGTATATTGGGAGTGATTTGCAAATGCTAAAGAGACCAAAACCGCGACGTCTTGAAGCAGACATCGTTGGGTTATCACATGGTATTGCGCCATCCGGTCAACAACAACAACAAGAAGAAGAAAAAGCCACAAAAGGGCGAGATGTTGCCTCCAGAAAGCGTAGTAGTGCAGAAACAAGTGGAAACATAATGAGAAAGAGCAGCAAAAGTTTGAGACGTGAGGATTCCTTTTTTTCAATGTGTCAGAAAACTGTACATGTTACAGATGAGGACGATATGGATGACGAGGAAGAAGAAGAAGAAGGCAATGACGACGATCTATTTATCGAGGCTTTGGAGAAATCGACCACGGAAACAAAGAAAAGGGTTATCCCTATAATTGACGACATAAAAACTGCTGACAATTCTACTACAAGTGTCAGCCCGGACAATGTTGTCGTTCCTTCCAGACACAGAGAAAAACAGATTGTTGAAAATGCAGATGGTAGAAGGTACATTGGACTGACTGAGTTTGAGCGTGGCATTAAACGTGAAAATGAACGTGGCCATTCATCAAATCTCGCACGTTCGTTTTTGTACAATACAAAGCAACAACAACAACAACAAATTGTTTCTTCAATTGTAACACACAGGTGGAAATCCAGCCCGATTTGATGCGCCGTTTGTGAAGAAAGACATATTGGATGCACCGCCGTTTCCGTTTCGACCGCCAAACACCGTTGTGTTCTGGATGTGTAGGACGTGCCGTGAAATTTCTCAACGTGGAAAAGGGAAACGCTTTGTCAATGGACGTACAACGTTCACAATTGACATTTGCAAGGTTATTTTTATTTGTCATTTACATGTCTTCATATATTCATGTATATACTTACACAGGCATGTCGCACATTGAACTGTGAGGCTTATGACACTTTTCAAGGAGATGGTGAAGAACCAGAGTTTGACACTTTGGGCAAGAATGACATTTATGACAGCCACAAAAAGTATCCCTATCCGGTGCAGTACACACTATTGGCAGGGCCACCATTCTGTCTCACACGTACGGAGGCAATTGTACTTCTAATGTGCGAATACTGCAGGTAGACTTTATAGCTTTTTTGTCCTGGCTACACAATCAAATAATGGTTTACTTGTCACAGGGCTGTGACATCTTCCCGAGAATGTATGCGAGATGTGAATGGGCGATGCCGGGTATGCTATTGTTTTCACTTTTCATTATACCAATATGACACTTTAAAGAATGTCATTTTTTCAGCTGACAATTGACTTGTGTCAAAAGTGTACAGATGCCAACTATGAAATGTCCATGTCCACCTACCCAACACAAGCGGAGTTAGACCACACAAAGGATCGCAGGGATTATTTTGCAGGAATGTATGGTGCCTCCAGCAACAAGGTTGTACGTACCGCCGGAAAATGTGTTCGCGATTGATTATGATGACATTTTTTCTTCTTAGGCATTTCGCATTTTTGTTATTGACCATTATTGTGGTGTGATGTGTGTGCGTTACTTATGGTCAAATAAAACTCCAAAAGTAATTGTTAGTACTTCAGTCTATTACAAAGTAGCAACAACAAGTGAAGGAACAGCAGCAGCAGCAGCAGCAGAAAAAATGCAAAGACTTCACAGTTCATTTCCAATGCTCATTTTTGGAAGCTCAGATGCCTTTGAAATTTATACAAATGTAGGCCATTTGATAACGTTACATAAAACGTACATGTGTTGTGAACCATGTGTATTATGACATTATCAAGTGATGCTTATAATTGTATAAATTTCCTTCATGCTCCGGAAAAACAACATTATTGATTGAGCTAATTAAAAGCAGACAGCACATTTATGACCATCCGCCAGATCATTGTTTATTCTTGTTCAGCTATTGGCAAGAAAAGTATTTAGCACTGAAAACATATGCTGAATTTGGCAGAATCGAAGACTTTTGTGACTCATGGCGAACAATTGTGAAATATAAAGAGGAACTTGACGAGCGTTCAAACACAAAGGGTTCACATTTGCTACTGGTTTTTGATGATCTTTCAGCCAGTGTTTCATCTGCAATTGATGTTGATGATAAAGGGGGAGAAGGTGTAAGTAGAAACACTCGGTCGGCAGCAACAGCTAATCCTACACGACTACTTCGAGACCTTGCACAAGGAGCTGCCAGACACCATAACATAACACTTGTTGCAACATTGCAAAGTCTCTTCGACACTCAGGTATATGATGTTGAGTAATAATACTCTGATGAGGTTGTATATATAAGTCGTTATTCAAATTGCAGAATCTAAAACAAACGCGCAGTTCTAGCATTTACTTTGTGCTATTCAGGTTTGTACTTTGTATGTAAGCATTCTGTCGTTCTTCTTCTAATTATTATTATTATTATTATTATTATTATTCATAACATGCACAGTTTCCCCTCGGATGCATTGACGACAAAATCGTTTGCTCAACGTTGGCAGGACCCAACTCTATTTATTGGAGCATATAAACAAGCTATTGCAGATAAGAATTTCGGATATTTGTTTGCCAACTCGGATCCATCAATTCCAGATGAACTAAGATTGTCGAATTCTGTATTCCCCTGGGATAAAGATCGTGTTTTTTATCAGTGGGAAAAGCTATCTAGTGATATTGATCAAACAGGTGGTGGTGGTGGTGGTGCTAGTGACACTACCAAGTCTACGTCATCAGGAGAAAAGGACACATTACGATTTGCACCGCTGTCACGGCATGCGCAAAGATTGGGTCGCAAGGTGGTTGCTGTACCGTCGGATGTTGCTATAGAACGTGTTTGTGATTCTGATGAATCATTTCGAAAGGAGCTTTGTGCCGCTGGAGGACCATTAAAGGCAAAGTGGGCAAATCTGAAACGTCAACGACAACAACAACATACAAGTGGCAGTGGTGAAAAAAAGGAAACACTGAAGGAAAATCAGCAAAATGAGCGATGGACCTTCCAATCCCAACCCCCATACACAACAACAGCTTTCGGAGCTGCAAAACAAGCAGCCGGCGGTGGCGGCGCAGCATAGCCAAGGAAGTGTGATTAAACGTAGAAAAACGACAAGTCGACTTGTGCGGAATTGGTTAACCTTGGAGAAATTGGCAAAGGTATCTTCACCCAAGGAACGTCGCAACATTATAAATTCAGTTTCTGAAGATGCGCTTCGATGTCTACAGGATGTCATTGCAAACCTAATGTCTGGTGTGATAAATGTGAACAAAAAACGTAAGCGCTTGTTAAAACGGTACAAGCGTAAGTTTATGACGGTTTTATCTGGTAATATGCAAGAGAACTCTCTTAGACGTGCCCTTTTAATGTTGTGCAATGGGCATGCACTCAATATTCTACTAAACTTTTTCCTGTCTCATTTTTCTCCCCCAAACCGTTCTGCCAAAAAGTGATTACCATTTCAGTCGCTTATTTCTACTGTCTCAACACTATTATTATTATTATTATTATTGTCAAATAAATAAATACATGTACAACAATCTGCTGTTTGCTACTATTGTATACTAAAGCTAAACAAGAAACTATAATTGTTGTTGTTATTATGGCTTGGCTTGAATTTAAGCAGAAAGGTCATAGACATGGAGTTGCGGAAGATCCAATAAAGAAAGCAAGGATTGTTGGAGCCAATGACTCTAATCTATATGCACAAACCGTGGATGATAATGAACGACTATCGAACTTCTTACATGGTGCTGCACGCAAAGTACGAGGACAACACTTGAAGGAATTGCGTGGTGTGGTAGATTCCAAGATCCCTGCAATACCACCAGAGGCTGTTCTAGAGGAAGCACACAAACTACAACAGAATATAATACATAAAAGTAAGGGTGCACCGGTACCATACTCTAAAAGTGCCGTGCCGTTGCCATATTCTGCGTCATTGATACGTGCAAGTTTTGCACCAGAACATCGACCAAAGGTTGATAAGGTGCTTAAAGGATTGGAGCCGATTGCATCAGACATTTTGGATCCATTGGGACGCTTGAAAATACCTGGTGAAGAGCAACCGGGAGCTGATGTTTTTGATTATCTACATCATGGAATCGTTGGACCTGAACCAGGTACGAGTTCTGAGCCGCCCCAAGGCTCAAGCTATTTCTACAATAAGGTCATGGATAGCTATGAGAAACAGGAGCATAGGCAGAAAAGTGGAGATATTACTGCTAAAATACAAACAGAGGTTCAACAAACACCTCAAGGTGGGGGGCCAACAAAACGGGAGACGGATAGAGCTGAATATAGTGATGGTGAAGATTATGATGGAAACCTTGAAATGGAAAAGGTTGAAACCGATGATGCTGCTGATGATGATGACAGTGTTATAATAGAAGACGATACTGATCAGGACGATGATGATAATGAGGAGGATTTTAAAAGCGCACCTACAGAATTTGGAACGCCATTAGAGGAACCAAAACGAGCTAGTGGCGGCGTCGGCAGTGATCAGCAGGAGTCATCGAGACAAAGTATTACACCAAAAGGACCACCTTCTAGAGAAATTCTCAAAGGTGCTACTCGTGGTGGTGGTGGTGGTGTTACTCGTGGCCGTGGACGTCCTCGTGGAAGTACTTCACGTGGAGCTAGTGCCAGTACACGTCCAGAGCCACCAGCTAAAAGGGACGTTATTAAGCGACCGGCTGCTATTGCTGCTGCAACAGCACTACAAGAACAGGCTGTTTCAGACGAGGACGACGACGACGAAGAAGAAGCGCGAAAGGTACCAAGAGGTAGAAAAGTACCTCGACAACAAGTACCTAAACAGTGGAGTGAAATAACAAAGAGATAGTAGTTTTCACTATTATATTTATAATGCATAAACAATATACTCAAAATCTTGGTGGTTCGAAATGGTTACGTACACAATATAATCTACCTAGTGATGAATGGAGAAAACATGTACTATTGAATGAACCTGCATATTATTTAAAAGGACATCCATCATGGAGGCGTGGTTTTGAACGATTACCTATACTGGTATGTTATTTTTATGCTATTGTTGTTGTTGACTACTACTACTACTGGTAACATCAGATTATTGTTGTTGTACTTTTGTAGGTGAGTGGGCCAGATCATTTTTTGGTCAGTCGATTTAATGGTAATGCCAGAACGCGACATGCATGCAAATGACAATTATCGATATATACTGGTGTGCTGTGACGACTTTACAAATGAAGTTTGGATGGAACCATTGAAACAAAAGACTGGAGTAGAAGTAACAGATGCATTCAAGCACATTATGAAACGTAACAATGGACGTGCACCCATGCGTTTACGTTCCGACTTTGATCGATGTTTCATGTCTATACACTTTCAAAAGGCATTATATGGTGTTGGTTGTTTTTAAAATATTGTGTTTTTTACTGTATCTTTACAAGAACAACAATAACACAGATAAAGTGTACGTTTGCACCTGCTGCCGAGGACGTGACACGGTTGCCGAAACTGGATTCATTTATTCGAAACATTCGCAAGCGTATTGAAATGTACTTTATGACACTGGTTGAACAACAGAATCCTGAAGGTAAACATCGACGATGGATAAACATTTTGCCGGCAATTGAAAAACAAATGAATACTACACAAACAAGGGCATTATTTGGAGCAGCACCTGTTGATTTATCACAGCCACAAAGTGCAAATGCACATGCACTGTTGGTTGCACGACAATTGCGACATAGCCGGAGACGCGCACAGCCAAATACCGTATATAGTGGAACCAGTCGTGAGGCAGCGGATGCTGCGCATGAAAAACTATCTTCACTGACTGGCTGGGTCCGCCTCTCAAGGCCGCCGCCCGCACATGGAAATCCTATAAAACTGGTTGCACGTGAAAGATACACACGCGAAGCATTCCCATTAGGCCGTAGATTTGTTCAGTCTGATAGACCAGATACATATTTTGTCTTGGATCCACAGGATGAAAAATTGGCACCTTTAAAAGGACGATTCTATCGACAAGAATTAATTGCCGCAAATCAACCTGACGAAACTAAACCCCCCCATTCTGCAAGGTTACTTGCTTTTGACGATATTACTACAACAGCCCAATCCGGTAGAAACCGTGATCGTGGCACCGTTACAACCACGACCATCATTGGAAATCGTAGTAGTCGAAAAAATGACGATGACAACACCAATAGTCGTAGTGACGGTTCTAATAATAACAACAGTGGTACTAATTACCGCGGTGGCCGCTCTGGTTCTAATGCTAATGGTTCAGAAATGGCTGATTACAACAATCGTGGACTACCAGCATTGCTATCATTGGAAGAAATCCGCAAGAGACAGCAACGCTCACAGCAACCACAACAACAATCATCGAAACAACAACATCGAACACCACTATTACCCATACGAAAGTCCGCCGCCTCTGATACCAAATCTCACCGTACCAATGGAATTACCGATGGACTCGCCGATTTTGGGGAGATATCGACGACATCGCCAGCCGTTGTCGCTAGCTCGCCAACAGCCACAGCCACAGAACCCAAAACCGCAGCAGCAGAGCAGCAGCAGCAAGGACAAAAACGGAGGTCATCGAAACAAAAACACCTTGGGCAGCAGCAGGCCATACCGTTACGAAAAAGTAAACGACAAGAGGAAAAAAGACAGCAGTGGCAAGAGCAACATGTATGTTTTTAGTGTGATACTGCTATATAAATTTTTTGAGCTGTCCCCCCCAAACCAATGATTACTACTACTACAGGATCGTCGTCACAGAGTCGTCGCAGGACAACATAGCGATGAATATGGAGCAAAAGTCAGCACTTCCTCATATGAGCGCGCGCCCCCCCTCCGCGGAGCCTTCGGCGCCGCGGCAACACCACCAACAACCCGAGGACACCACCGAGACCACGCTACTGGGCGGGGGGGACGGCGGAGAACCAAACGTCGCCGGTCTGCGGCCCCACCCCCTCCCAATGCCAAGAATGCTAGGAAATCGACACAGATGGGGCATGGTACTGGAATGAGGAGTGGAGATGATCATGGCCGGAAAACAAGAAAGTCTGATGAGCAAGGTCGTCGTCGATTTAGTGCGCGTTTAAAGGAAAAACATCGTCACCGTGGTGGCAGTAAAGTGTGATGTCACTAGCAGTAATAGTAATAGTAGTAGTAGTATTTAAGACAGATTATGTCATTCATAATACACTGTTTTCCCCATTCATTCACTTTTTGCTATTATTTTTTGTCGTCTTTTAACTTCTACTATTTGCAGTCATTAAACAATAATAATAAACAACTTTGTCTTTACAAGAATGCGACAAATTGTATATCTTAGTTCTGATCGGCAGTGGAACGAGAAAACAAGCTCACACGACTTCTTTTCCAATTTTTCATCTCGCAATTTATTACCGTCAGCGGCTGCGGCGGCGACTGCAGTGGGACCATCGTCAAACACTGTAGTACCTATTGGCAGCAGCGGCATATTGCAGAATAACATCGGTATTTATGATGATGATTTTTCAACAGCAGCAGCAGTAGTACGGTATGAGTTTACATGTTGTGGCAATATATTCATCGCTGCTGTCGTTTTTCAGCGCCGTCATTGTGTCCTGTCGATGAGGGAAGTACAATTGTGCTCGAGGAGACGTTTACACGTTGTGCAGATTTGCAAAATCGTGCAGACCACATAAGTCTGATCGATTTGGAGCTTTGGGGATATCCGATTTTTGAAGGGAAGGACACAATCCCAGATTTTATTGTGGTAGATTGTGGTGGCACTTTGTTGTGGTGCCAGATTGACATTACCAGTGCATTGACATTTCCAAGCAACAGCTTTGAAGATTGGGCTAAGGTTGTTGAGCGTGAGCTAAATTCGATTCTGCGTGCTAATCCCGAAGAAAACGCTGGAAGACTTGGTGGAGGGAAACTGAGGGAATTGGACGAATCGACTGCTGCACTTTTAAGTCGGCTGGAACCAGGTTTTTTCCGTTGGCTTCATGATGGGGCGAGCAAAAAAGCTGCCGCGGACGAACAACTCCTCAAAGAGCAAAACCAAAAAAGGTCAACAAAACATACTGGGGAAGGCAATCCAAAAAAACCTTGGGGTGATGGAGCTACACCACACCAAGGGGGCGGTACGACACCCCCCGTTCATGCCAAAGTCGAGCAGCAGTCTGGACACGTCAAACCCAAACCTTCTGATTCAACCAACACCAATGAACATAATGTCGATAGCATCGACAAGAGGCAGCAGCAGCAGCAACAAGGCAGAAAAGGTGAAAAAAAGACTGGCATTGACGGCGGGCGCGGGCCGATTGAATCGTCGGATATGCCCGCTGAGGAACGAAGCCCTAGGAAGTTCGTCGAAGTTGGCACAGTTCACGACATGGAAATATCCCCGATTAAGGAGCGGTCAGTTAGTAGCAAAACCAGTAGCGATGACGAAGACCGCCACCAAGACACCGTCGACAACGGCGGCGGCGGCGGCGAAACCAACACAAAAGGCACCCTCAATGGAAGCAGCGGGAACGTCGGGAACGGGGGGCGTACAAAAAGTGTCGGTGGGGACAACATTATCATAGCTGATGATTCCAATGACAACAACATTGAGAATCGAATTGTCAATGACATAATGTCGTCAATAATGGATAATTGGAATGAAGATGGTTATGATGATACGGATCGTGCGACAGAGATGCTAACAGATTCTGATGATGATGATGACCAGTGGAAAAACAATGTTGACGATGGCTTCCCTACGATAGATAGTGGCAATGAAGACTACAATGATGATGATGATAGTGTGAGTTGTTGTTGTTGTTTACTTTTTATAGTTGCTACTGCTTTATTGATGTATACACCACACAGGAAGTGCACCAACCACTGACCAAGGATGAAATATCTGCTGTTCGACGTGGACGTAGACTGCGCTTAAAAAGGCAAACAGCACAAAAGCCACCAACGACAACAACAAAACAGACCCAAAAGGATAATAAGCTACTTATTAACGATGAAGAGAAAATTAACAAGGGTGTTTTCATGGTCATGGAAATTATTACTCGCAATGGATATAGAATGCCAAGTGCATGGGCATCTAGTATGGCCACATCAACATTGCACTATTGGATAGCCAAACGATTGAAGGAAACGTTGACATTGCATCATCAAATGTCTATGGATGATGCGAGTGTTTTTGTGGCTTCTCTGCTACTTGAAGATGAAAACTCGCTATTGAATGGAGATGCAGCACGCAGAAACACATTGTCGTTCGAGTCCAACTCTGAAACACCATCACATATTGGCATACGTCGCTTTGCAATAAGAAACCCAGACACTAATCTTGTGACACGAATGTATATTAGCGAGCAGCTGGCACTCGAGTTGGGTTTTGTCAGTGTATCCAACACACAAGCAAACCAAATTGACTGGCAAGACACGAGTAATGTTCAATATGGTCACATGAAAAACCGAAAACGTACGTATGCAACGGTCCCCCATCAGCTTGATTTACGACGACAAGTACAAGTTAGATGCGATAGTGTGGAACCAATGTGCACTGTGTTTCAGTCAGAAGAAAAGCCACTTTTGGCTGTGTTCACATGGAAAGCAGCACTACACTCACCCGACAGTGGATCGTGGGCATCTTCACGTCGCAACTATGCTTATGAACCACAATCTCCACACTTTGTACAGCTGAAACAGGTGCTTTGTCATATGTGTTTGTCATTAGCATATTAATTATAACGTCCCCTTTCACTTGTACATGTACACACACACACACACAGACACCGACAAGTGGATGTGAGAAAGGATTGAAACTAATCCTTTATAATCACTGGGGAAAACCAACTCGTGCCAATGGACTTGTGTTCGCAAAATGTGCACTTACAAATTCAAATGCAGAGGGCACAGTCGATGCGGATTGGATTTGATAATATATGATGTTTTTTCATGTTTCTTGTGGTGGTGGTGGTGAACTAATAAACAACACAACCTTCATTCAGCATATATTTCTACTACATTATTGTTACGAGTGAAATCAAAATGGTGAATCAATCACGTTCGAAGCCATTATATCGATCTACGTCAAATTTTCTATCTACAGCACGACAGCAAACAACCAGCTGCAGCTCTTATTTACAGTTTGCACCTCGTGGCACACATTGGTATGACAACATGGCCAATGTACCTGATGAAATATTTACAAAACAATATTGGTCACAACAGTTTGATCAAAACATGGGCGATTTGGAAGCCACAAACAGAGATAAATGGTCCTCTGCAATGCTGTCGGAACTATCATCACAAAAGTTGGTAACACCAAGCGTACAGGACACATCCGATGTGAACCTACAACAGCAACAAGAACAGTTTGCACACGCAACCGGTGAACCTGCAGCAGCACAGGGCGATTTGCACTCACAAAAACCACCATTAGAAAACGCAGCTGCTCCAATCATAGGTGGGAAAGGAAAGAAAAAAGCAACAAAAAGTGAAAAATCACAAGAAAGTGTTCAGTTTGTACAGCCGCCGAGTAATAGTGGTACAAGTGCAAAATCGAACAGTTCCACGGCTGGAATTGCGGTATCCACAGAGTGGCTATAATGATTACACTAAATTGTTATTTGACCAATAATTATCATGTTATTTTTTCGATATGCAATAATAATAATAAAGCGATAAAGACCCCCCCCCCCAATCGATCATTGAATACTTGTAGTCACGTGTACATTTTTTGCACATGAATGTACAATACATCATACTACTGTAATTGTACAAAGACTTTTTTATGTATCATGTACATAATGTATGTATCAAGTTTACGTCATGGCTTCGAATCACCCTGCACGTATATTGAGCCCAAGAAAAAAACTACTTGACAGTGGATCCCATTTATTACCGTGTCCACCAGAATTCAGACCTGGTATGTTATATGCAATAGTGGTAGTTAAACGACGACAATGACGACGACGACAGTTGACCCGTTAAACACATATCCCTCTTTTTAGATGCTTTGCCACCAACACAAGCATATGTGAGTCATTGTGAACGTGAGCAGCTTCTACTTATCAGCGATGGTAATGAAAAATCACCATGTAAGAAGAAGAAGAAGATAATGTTTTATTTTGATTTATACTTGTAGTACATTCCAATATATTTACCACCCACCTTAAAGATGTATTTACAACCGTGGCCGCCAGTACGGGCCTATTAGATTTCTCATCGTTGCATTTACACTTGGTGATGCGTGTTGTGACAATCGATGGACATGAGATAAAAGCAGAATATCCCGCCGGAAACATATTTAATGCTACAGCTCCTGTGACACTAAAAGATCAAGTTGCATATGTGCCAAATCCCTTGGAAAGCATATGGGATGGAATTGAAATATTCCACAATTCACTACTGTTGTGTAGAGAGTCCAACTACAGTAAAAAGGCATATATAAAGAAAATTTTGCAAACAAGTGGCGTTTATCGACGTACACAATTGGCGGCAAGTGGCTGGGTCGAACTCAACGATGAAGAAGCACCACACATTCAAAGTGGTGGAACCGAATATTTCAGAAAAAGATCTGAGCCTGTTTTTTTAACCCAAGAGTTTTATGGAAGATTGGCATTGGATTTCGGAGAGCAGGCGAAACCATGGCATTCTGCAATGCAATTAACAATTGTACTTAGACGTGTGCCAGACAGCTTAATGTTTGAATCGTTTAGCTTACCAAAAGAATACATTGGAAAACTAAAAATCAAATTCGACAGTATTGAGTTGTCTGTACGTAAAATTCACCCGGTATGTCAGATTATGTATTTTGTTTTTATATGTTATTTTCACATGTTGTGTTTTTCAGGTGACATCACTATCTGTTGCTTTGGCTGACCGTGTCAAGACACATGGAATCTATCATTCCTTCAGACAATATAACGTCGGGCAGGTGCCAGTTTCACAAATGAATGTGTGAAAGTATACAAAGAACAAAAGTGAAAATAACATATTTTCATACTTTTTCTGTTTGCATGCTTTCACATATGCACTTGTGAAACCCCCCCACGTATTTTCCTTACTGAAGGTGCTCGGGCCGCGCCTCCCATTGCCCTAGGAACACAGGTTTTTTTAAAAAAATTTTAAAAAATTTTTAAAATTTTTTTTAAAGTTTTTTAATTTTGTTTTCTATTACATGTGGGTCGACTACCGCGAGGATTAATAATATGTATGAGTAAGACGGATGCTGCCAAGCCCCAGTCGACAGATGAACCAAGGCACAATTATCTGCCAATGCACGTATCCGATTTATCAGTTCAAATTGGGTCAAGACTATGTCCAAATAGACCGTTGCGCTTCAATTGGAGTCTAGCAAAAAGCTCTGACATTTACAGAGAATGTTATTCTATGATTGAAAACTGGACTGCTGTGCAAAATGAGTTGACAATGGCCAAGTTTACAACATGCCAATTTTTTGTATGTATAAGCTTATGTAATGACAAGGTTACAAGGTGTGTCAAAGTGTAAAAGGTCATTTTTGCACTTTTTACATCCGTTTTTCAATCATTTCAGCAATAGCTGGGAAGCCCTGAACACTGGAGATGCATTTTTGAATATGACCTTTGCTGAGCCCATACCTTTGGGGGGCTGTATACTCTATACAATACTTGTGAATGATAGTTTTCTACGAATTGGTATGTTATTTTCACAATATGTTATTTTCACAATATGTGTTTTTCACAAGATGTGATATTCACTATGTTTTTGCGTTGTTATATGTTATGTTCCATACATCTTTCAGATCCAACAAACACCATCTACACTCAACAAGTCCATGCATAGTGATCAAGTGTCATATATGTTATATGTGTGTATATAGTAAAGTGATTTGTGTTTTTTTTTCCTATTGTGTGACAAATAAAGCAACCTTCCCATTCACAGATGGCAATTTTATTTAGAAATTGCAATAACAACTACAAGAAAAAATACAAAAAGTGAAAAAATACAACAACAATTAGACAATAATTGACATATAAAATCCTAACATACAATGTTTTTTTGTGTGAACACTTTATGGATCACATTTCCCATTTAAGTGGTCAAAAAGAATGGGAATTTTTTTATTTTTTTTATACAAACAGTTGACATACAATGTTTTTTTGTGTGAACACCATGTGAACACTTTCCCATTTAAAATATGAAGTCAAAAAGAATGGGAATTTTTAATTTTTTATTTTTTTTTTTAGTTTTCCGTTTTATATTTTTTTTTTTTTAGTTTTCAATTTTGAT
The DNA here is from genome assembly GCA_964036195.1 of Sphaerolaimus hirsutus. NCBI lineage: Eukaryota > Metazoa > Nematoda > Chromadorea > Monhysterida > Sphaerolaimidae > Sphaerolaimus > Sphaerolaimus hirsutus. Next base: position 19,120 of record CAXIWS010000586.1, on the reverse strand, counting down.
AGTGATGAACAGTTGACATGAAATGTTTTTTTGGTGTGAACACTTTGTGAACACTGTCCCCATCTTGATGTTTACAGTATTTGATATAGAGAGAAAGATAGAGAAAAAATATTTACAAAAGAGATGGGGACATTTTACTTTTTTTATACTCACTCACTCACTCACTCTTACCATAATATGGAAGCACCATTGACAATCTGTACATACATTATATGCATTCTGGTGGCCTGCTACTGTACAACATTTTTGGTAATCTGCTGTGCAGCACATTAAAACATATACCAATAATGACATTTTATTTACACACAACTGTACATAAGTTCACAGCCTAATAAAGAATTCACATGGCTCTGCAAATCTCCATGCATGCATCTGGTGACATTGACACATGCCCTTCACATTCACAATGGGCACAGCGAATGTACAGGTGATGAGTGGCCTCGGTTGTGTTGCAGAACCTAGGGATAAAAGACAAAATGTCAAAGGTTGTCATGCATTTGTTACTACAGGTTACATTGGAAAGATGTAGCTATCAAAAAGACCTGCAATTTTTCCAAAATTCCAAGCCATTTGTGGCCTGCACTTTTTCAGGCACATGTGCCTCAAAGTTACTGGGTTGCTGGTCACATGAGCTGTGGGGGGGGACATAGCCTGCTGTGTTTGGGGCGCTAGAACTGAGCCCCCTGCAATAGCCAGGATTGAGGGGGATTTGGGGGGTCTGGTAGGGGTTGGTGTCGATGTGCAGGACTTGTGCCATAAACTTTTCCACATCTCTCCATCTGAGCAGCTTGACCATGACCATCTCGTCCACCTTCTTTCCAATCGGTAGGAGCCCTTTGCCGGTAGCTTTGCTGGCTTTCTGGAGTTTGTCCACGAACTGCGCCTGCATCTCTGTGACGGTGGTGCCCTGGGGGATCTGAAGGAGGGGGGATTTTTTGTTTTACATTGTTTTATAAGTGATGTTCAAGTGTACAGCAACAATTGACAACCAACATGGCCATCAACTTTGATGTATACTTGTCCAGACCGTTTGTCAGTTGCCCATTCCACCATTGGCAGAGTGTTCAGTGGTTTTGGGGGGTTGCCAAAACCCCTGCGCACGCGAGCATATAGATTGGTATAATGCTCAACATCCAGGGGTCCACTGGGTTCACGCCCTGGATAGTCTTCAGTCAGCCAAGTGCCGGTCAGGTCGTCCCCATTCAAGTCTCTGTTCTGCCTAAACACAGCCAATAATCTACTCATTGACTGTATTCTGTTGCTGCGCCTTGACATGACCCGTTGCAATCTTACAGGAAAGCCACAGCCCATGTGCATGGACATGGCAATGGACACAGCGCGCACATCGCATGTGTTCACCATGTGCCCCCGCACCAGATTGCAGTCCCTCTCAAACATCATGGTCCATTTTTGCTCTTCTACCGGGACGCCAGCAAAACCTTCAAACAGTGCTTCAATCGGGAGTACATGCCGTTCAATGTCAATGGCACGCTGCAGACCCGTGTATGAGCTCAAAGCTAATGTGGTGGCCAGCATTGCGCGATCGGACTCCACCACATATTCCCGCACGGATGCATAAGCTTGGGCAAGCTGCACATTGTGCATAATGTGCATCTGATGGGCAGCCTTTTGCTGTTTGCTGGGAGGCTTTCCTCCCACTCCTTTAAGCTTCTTCAGCTTTTTACTGGTGGTTGATGGAATGATGTAATCTGGGCTGCCCAACTCAGCTGTGACCGGTGGTTGCAGTCTTCCCCTGTCGAACAGTGGTTGGCCAGCTTCATCCATTGCATTGGCCAGCAACGGTAGAATGCCTGCCATACCCGTGGTGGCAGCTGACAGGCACTCTTCAACACTGCCAGGTGTAAACGAGCCAGCTGGTGCATCCGCGTGGGCGTTGATGATGGTGGTGTTGGTGCTGGTGGTGCTGCTGCTGCTGGCACGGTCAGGATTGGGTCCCCTCATTGGTGGCTGGAGGCTGACGCTCCGACAATCATGTCCATCTTGGAGTGCATAATCTGCAAAAAAACAACACATTTTGTAGTCACAATATTGGTTTTTGTAGTCATACGCCTCCACATTTAGCACACATTCCACAAAAAAAACCCCACCTACCACAAAACCCACCCCCCAAAAGTCCACAAAAACAGCCAACCTTGCGCAACTGGCTGGACATAGCTGGCAGATCGTCCATGTACTGGTTGAGGCCTAGCAAATTCCACAGCACATTCTCTTTTTGCATCTGAAACAGATCGCTTGCTGTCCCCCCTGGGCACGTGTTGGGTGGTTCTGCTGCATTCATCTTCAGATTGATAAGTGCCATGGCATCCAGCTCCTCCAGAGCTTTCTGTTTCTTGTCCTGATCCTCCCCCTCTATAGCTGCATGCCTTTCCTTGGCCTGTTGCGCCAGCATTTCCTTCAGTTTCTGCAGGGGGGGCAACTGCAGGCGCTCTCTGGCAATCTGTCTCAGTCTGGGGCACAGATCCAACTGGAACTGCTCGTTCACCTGGAGCAGCTCTCTGATCTTGTTCACTTCCTGTGGTAGGCTGGCCAAATCCAGTTCCTGGTCCTGCTGTGCGTTTCCTGGACACAAATTCGCTTGTTCCACTGCCTCGCCACTGTGGGGGTAGCATACGACCGGTCCCTCTTTGTCTTTGTCCACTTGTAGAGCTGCTGTCTTTTTCTCCAGCTGCCTTAGTTCCAGCTTTGCGTTTACATGCCTCAGCATACGTGTTCGGGGGGATGGCGTGCTGCCCACACTGCTGTTGGTCTTTGTGCTGGTTGTGCTTGCTTTGCACAGCTTGCTGTACAACCGGCGGCACCGCTTGCACTTGTGCTTCTTTCTCCGGGGCAATGAGCTGATTGAACTGCATGTACTGTTGTTCGAGCCGCTTTCGCTGCTTATCCAAACCCATTTCCCAGGCTTGCGATGCTTCTTGGTAGGTTTCATAGTAGGTTCCTCCACCTCCTTCTGACCTGACGAAAACAGCCTTTTTCTTGCCTGTCTGGCTGTGGTGCCCGGATGGGTGACCCTCTTCACATGTCTCTGAGGTGGCTTGGGGGCGTTCAGCAAGCTGCTGCTGGCCATTGGGGTCCTCTGCTGTAGACTGTCCACGTTCCATGTCTTCACAACCTCCATTCCTGCCACTTCTCTGGGTGGAGACTCCAGCACTATCACCTCCATGTCTGGCCTGGCTTTCTTTGCTGGTGGTGGTGGTGGCTGCTTTGGTGGGATTGGTGGCATTGGAATGGCCACTGTTGATATCCTGGCTGCTTGTGGTGGTGCCCCTGCTGGCAGTGGGATCGATGCTGGATCCTGCTCCTCCTCCAGCACCGTGGATGCCTGTGAATGGGGGGGCAATGAAGTGTACTACATGTATTGATTTTTAATTCACCCCCCCACACATTGTAGTATATTTCACCACTAACAAAAACATCACCACAATTCTGTGAAAAAAGCCAACAAACCTGTTGCTGTGGGTCCACTTCCATCTGTGTTGCTGCTGGGGTCTGGCTTACTCCTTCCCGCTGTTGCTGGGGTGTTGTGTCCATTGGAGCTTCTGACTGGATTTTTGGTGGTGCTACCCATGGCTGTGCCCTTGCTGGCACTACTGCTGTGCTGCTGCTGCTGCTGGCCATCTGGTGGCTCTGGCTGGAGGCTGGGGGGTCCGTCCTTGCACAGGTGCTGGCCTGTGTACTCGTCGGTTCCATCGCATCTGCTCTCCTTTCTTCTCTCATCACTTCTCTCTCTGGATCCTGTGCTGGTCTTTCTCTTCTGACAGGCTGGCTTGACTTTGTCGTTGTCACTACCACCGTTGCCGCTAACGCCTTCTTTGGAAGAGCCTGAGAAGGGAGAAAACATTTGGCATTATGGTTGCAACATTCTGGTCACAGCTTTGTGGTCACTACATTAGTCTGACAATCAACATTATACATATACATAGTCATCAAAAACATGACAAACCTGAGGGGCTGGCTGCTGACCCTCTACTAATCTCCTGACCCTCTGGGGGTACATGCCTTCCTCCTTTTGTGACCTTTTCGTTCTGACCATTGCCTCCTGTTCTGACAGGTTCCTTGCTGGGCCTCTTGGTGGCTGGACTGGGATCGGTTGGCGCTCGTTCACAAGCACACTCACTGAAGTGGTAACAGCTTCGTTTGTGCCAGATAGCGCTTGATCCACATTCATCCGTATGGCGTGTGGTGGTATCGCCCTCGCCAGTACAGCTGCAGCTTCTGGACCAAGTGTTCTCACTTGATAGCCTGGACTGTCTGACGTCGGCAGGGCGATTCCCACTTTCACTTGACCTGATGGTGGGGAATGTGTGTGTGTGTGTGTGTGTATGTGTGTGTGTGTGTGTGTGTGTGTGTGTGTATGTGTGTGTGTGTGTGTGATTATAATAGATGAAAACACAACAGATACAATGGCCACAAACAATTCCCACAGCAAAAACAAACCCCACAGGACAGAAAAAACACAGTAGAAACCAACCCTGATTTGTCCTTTGCTGCTCTGGTTCTGCCGTCAATGCAGCTGCCCGGTTTGGTGCTGGTTCCCCGTTCATTGAAATCTGGTCCAAACTCTGTCAGCCTCTCAATGTCTGCCACAGGTTGCACAGGTCCAATGTCGTCCACCAAGACCCTGTGGGGGGTTGCTTATTGATACATTTCTAACAGTATTTGCATGAATAAGTATTCTAGAGTGTAAATGTAGTCAAAAACATTGAATAACGCCCCCTGGGGTCTTATTTGAGCACCAAAGTTACATTAAAACATGGGTGGGGTGGCCTTATTTAAGATACAGCAAAAACACAGTAGGCAAAAAAACCACATCTCACCTTGCTTTTGGAATGTGTAGAAGTTGACCCCGTCCACGTCCACGTCCACGAGCAGGAAGGCTTTCTGTTTCCTCCTCCTCTGTCTCCTGCTTCACCTGTTCCAGCTCAAGCGAATCCACCGGTATTTCTGGTGTCACTGGTGGCCTTCTGCCTCCAGCGTAGATCCCTGGCCTGAGGACACTGCCAACAAGCGCTGGCGTGCCTGAGTACATGGAAAGAAAGAGATGTGTGAGAGAAAAAAAGGCATGTACACCACTTTTGACCACATTCTAGTCACACACAAAAGCCTACCCCCCACAAGGTCCACAAACATCCAATCAAAAACATCTCCAAAACCCACCTGGTCCCCAGAAACTTGACAGTGCGTTTTGGTGTCTTGCAGCTTCTTGACCACTGTAACCAGCGCCTCCAGCAGCTGCAAGCGCTCGCGCATGCACGTGAACTGCCCGTCCTGCACCGCCTGTAGTACTGCCAGCAGATTTGGATGATGGAGGGGGTGATTGGGCGATGCCGTCGCTCCCGCCTGTCTGCAAAGTGGGGGTTTTATTTGAACATTTGTCTAGTATACAACGACCACAGCTTGAATAACACCCCAGGGGAGCTATTTTTATTTATTTAAAGTGCTTTTCCACACAAATAAAAACCCCAGGGACCATTATTTTACAAATAAAAACACCAAAAACCAACCTTGTTTTGTTGATTGTCAATTTTTTTGTCTCCACAGCCTTCTTCATTGGAGGGGCCAAACTGCATGTGCAGCTCCTTGAAGGCGTCCCTGAAAACCTCTAAAAGCTCCTGTGAGGTTTTGCTGCCTTCAAAGGAAACCAGCTCAAACAAGAGCTTGCGCCCACGGCCGGAACCGTCGTCCAGGTTCTGCAGCGGCACGTCCGTTGAAACCCTGAGTAGAATGGTCAAACTTATGATGTTTCTTCTAAGACAACAACACCTCCAATAGAACGACAACCCCAATAGAATTGTACCTCCAATAGAACGACACCTCCAATAGAACGACACCTCCAATAGAACGACACCTCCAATAGAACAGCACATCCAATAGAACAGTGTTTTAAGTAGAAAACGTTTTATAATGAGGGGGGTCATCTTATTTTCAGGTAGTTTTGATAAATAAAACGTTTTTTCGAAAAACTCTATCTCTTTATATCAAAAACGATCGCTTATTTTGAAGAAAAAATGACATGTATTCGATTTGACATGTAAAAAAACAAATCATCTTATTTTCAGGTAGTTTTTATAAATAAAACGTTTTTCGAAAAGCTCTATCTCTTTATATCAAAAACGATCGCTTATTTTGAAGAAAAATGACATGTATTCGATTTGACATGTAAACAACAACAAAGTATCAAACCGAATACATGTCATTTTTTTCTTCAAAATAAGCGATCATTTTTGATATAAAGAGATAGAGTTTTTCGAAAAAACGTTTTATTTATCAAAACTACCTGAAAATAAGATGACCCCCCTCATTATAAAACGTTTTCTACTTAAAAAACCAGACAAAAACAATTCCGACACTCTATATTGAAACATTTCCACGCCACAGGAATGCAAAATGTTTATCAACAAAAGGTACATATTTTTTATGTATCCAAAACAAAATCAACGTTTCGACTGCATTAAAAAGTAATCGTTTTCATTTGAGTCTGAAAGAACCTAATTTTTTACAAGTTCTAAAACTTGAAAGAAAAACAATAAAAATCGATTCTAAAAGCCGGACAAAATGCAAAAAATCGCTATTCTGGCACTTTCAGCCATTTTTGGTATGTTTGAAAAATTGGCATTGTTCCAAGATTTTGAAACATTTTTCAAATTCCAGGTTGTACTTTCGCTGGCTATCATAGCATCTGTGCCTATTGTGCCTGCCCTGCCAATGCGACAGGTACAATCAACTGCTCAATCCAAGACCTTAAACAGGGCGGATTTAGAGTGGTCTGTTTGAAAAGTCAAAAATCCAATTTTTTAAACTTTGTTTTCACAATATCCCACATAATGTAGGATAGAATAAAGAGTCAATGGAGTATCGCAAAAAGATTGCAATTGCCAGATGGATTCTGCGACCTGGAAACACAACTGCAGCCGCGGTAAGTAAAGAGAGTCTACAAGAACCATTTATAGGGTTTTGGGAATGAGTTTGATTAAATATCTATGTCTCACATTGGAAGTGTGCCAAACTTTTATGTATGTGTTTTTGTTTGTGAATAAACAAGTGATCAATCATAATATTGTTTACATCAATTAGTTCATAGTAACGATTTTTTTTACATCTTTTTAGCAAAAACACACACATAAAAAATTTGGCACACTTCCAATGTGAGACATATCAGAGTAGAGTATCATGTCCGCCGAGTAAAAAAACGTTATATCGTTATATTTTAACATGTTTACAGCATAAACAAACAGTGGAACGTTTTGAGAGGTATTGACATCTTTTGTAGAAAAGTTCTTCGCTAAGGGATTATAGGTATATTGGGGGGCAATGAATCAATTAAACAACCAAAAACCCTTTTTCAGCCTTGGCCCGAACACAATAATCGAGTGCAGCATTGCCAAACCCACACCACCCACTACCCACCTGGCTTTCAAACTGGGCACACTGCCAAAAGCGCCATCCGGCAGCCTGGTGCCAGCCACAAGCAGCACAATCGTCACTAACACGTGGAACATGGAACAGTATGTGACAGCGCCAGGAGATGTGATGACAATTTCAAATGCGGTGAGTTTTGTTGTTTCTTTGCTATAGTTGGGGGTTTTCACTGTAATAGAGTGGTGTATTATTTGGCAAAAAATCACTCTGAAATATAGGCTAAATGGTGTCAAGGCATGGAGGTTGAGCAGAAAAAAAGTTATGGTGCTATTATGGATGTAAAACAATTGATGTTGGCACAACATGAAGCAGAAATTGAAAAAATTTCTGATCTGAAGGCAGCTGAAAAACTTGACAATTGTGATCTGCTCAAAGGGCTAGAACAAGTGCAAAACGGACATAGTATATCCATTTCTCAAAAGTTGACAGATATAAACACTAACATTGTGGCAAAATTGAATCAGCTCAATGCAGACATTTTGAAAAAACAAGTGGAAAATGATGAACAGTCCAATGCTCATTTCACCACAATGGTACGTAAAAGTGGCATTCACATTCTTTTTACACAGCTGTTTGTTTTTTACATTTGATACATAATACATATCACACCACAGAAAACTCATGTGCAGCCTGAAACATCTGAACAAAAAAACCAGCTCATTTTTGACAAAATTCAAAATCTGGTGGCAACACAACACCAGAGCGATAAAACTGAAATTGTAGCTGAGATGACAAAGCATGACATTCACATTTTGAACGAACTAAATGGCATGAAATCTGACATTGAAAAGAGCATTGACACAAAATTGGCAGCATATGCATCACAAGTTGTGGAAAAGCTGGATGCACACCATGCACAGTCAACAGTATGTAAAGGGGGGGGGGGACATTCCTATTCTTTTTTACACAACTGTTTGTTTTTATATTTGATACATAATGCATTTCACACCACAGAAAACTGATGTGCAGTCTGAAACATCTGAACAAAAAAACCAGCCGATTTTTGACAAAATTCAAAATCTGGTGGCAACACAGCACCAGAGCGATAAAACTGAAATTGTGGCTGAGATGACAAAGCATGACATTCACATTTTGAATGAACTACATGGCATGAAATCTGACATTGAAAAGAGCATTGACACAAAATTGGCAGCATATGCATCACAAGTTGTGGAAAAGCTGGATGCACACCATGCACAGTCAACAGTATGTAAAGGGGGGGGACATTCCTATTCTTTTTTACACAACTGTTTGTTTTTATATTTGATACATAATGCATTTCACACCACAGAAAACTGATGTGCAGCCTGAAACATCTGAACAAAAAAACCAGCCGATTTTTGACAAAATTCAAAATCTGGTGGCAACACAGCACCACAGTGATAAAACCGAAATTGTGGCTGAAATGGCAAAGCATGACATTCACATTTTTAACAAACTGAATGACATGAAATCTGACATTGAAAAGAGCATTGACACAAAACTGGCAGCATATGCATCACAAGTTGTGGAAAAGCTGGATGCACACCATGCACAGTCAACAGTATGTAAAGGGGGGGGGACATTCCTATTCTTTTTACACAACTGTTTGTTTTTTACATTTGATACATAATGCATATCACTCCACAGAAAACTGATGTGCAGCCTGAAACATCTGAACAAAAAAAACAGCTGATTTTTGACAAAATTCAAAATCTGATGGCAACACAGCACCACAGTGATAAAGCTGAAATCGTGGCTGAGGTGACAAAGCATGACATTCATATTTTGAAAAACCTGAATGACATGAAATCTAATTTTGAAAGCAACATTGAAACAAAACTGGCACAATACACATCACAAATTGTGGAAAAACTCAATGTGGCAATGGAAAAGATCAAAGTGGATCATGTTCACACAACAGCCACTGGCATGACAGATATGGTATGTATTTACATATGTAAAACAGAATCATACATTTCAATGTGTCCTTAATATGTAGAGAACCAATTCTCATTCTCAAACACTGGAAAAACATGTGCAGTCAATTTTGGAAAAAATTGATAATCACATTGGAAGGATATCATTGTCAGAAAACCAGACCTCAGAGCATTGTAAAAAGGCTGAAAGCAGAATGGTAAAGTTTAATGATATTTTAGACACACCTTTTAAATATAAGTACACAAATCACACATATAAAAACACAGGAAACATTGGCAATCAATATAAAACAAATGAACCATACCATCAATTGCATGTTTCATTCCCTCTGTAATGGCTTTTCAGAGCTGAATACTACAATTGGGAATACAGAGGTATGCACATTTGTGACTTTGCCAGCATTTGCATTAATGTTGCTTTCAAAACACACAGATGACATGCCCTACCAATGTATCAGTGGAAAAAGAAATTCAGACAATTGTAAAACTATTGCAAAATTTGCAAATCAATGAAAAAAGCACAACCTCCATGCCTTGCACCACAGAAAAACCACTACAAACAAAACAATTGGCCAATGTACAGCATCCATTTACCACAAATTTGCTTGAAAACACAATTCAGAAGGTTTTTATGGAACAAATGAATATAGTAGAAAAAAGGTTTAATGAGAAACAGAGCCAAAGGCACACTGTAATTTAAACACATTTACATCTCTAAATAAAAACAGTAAAAAAGTTTCTATTTTTCAGGATTACACGCTTATGATGGGCTTCAACATTGTGCTCAGCTGTCTCACATTTGTTTTCATGGTTGCATTCATTATTGGATATAAAATTTATGTAAAAGATGACAGAGTTTCTGCAGACATTGGTTTGGAAAGACTGGAAACGTTAGTTTCTTTGTAAAGCAAAATTAAAAATTTGGTATTTTCTTCTTCTAAATATATATAAAAATTTTTCCAATTATAGAAAAAATAAAATTGAACAATGCAGGGGTGAAAACACAGCCGAGACACCAACCGAGCCCACACATCAAGTGCCAACGGACTTCGCTGCCGTTGGTTGAGAACAGGGGCAGGGGTTGGGTTGATAGAAACATTGAAGAATGTAGCCTGCCCCCCAAACCGCCACACAATCCATCCATCTAACCCCCCAGAACAAAAGAGTTGTGAAAATCCATCGAAAACCCCACCCCCCAAAAACGGCTCAGCTATCTATCTATCTAAAGCCCCCCCCGGATAAAAAGAATCGAGAAAGTTTGTCGAAATCCCCACCCCCCAAAAAACGACTCAACCATCTATCTATCTATATAACCGTTTACCCCGGAGATAAAAATTTCTATTACCAACGACAAAACCGCACATACACACACCCAAACCAACCCCCCGTTAGCTATCTATCTATCTATCTATCCCGGCAACCATACAACCGGTTATCTACTCCCAAAAATACATATCAACCCACCACAACCCCGTCTCAGATGCCAACCTATGAACGTGCAAAAGCCATCTCCGACATGCAAGCCGTAATGCGCGATACGAATAGGACGTTTGCACAATTGATGAACGAAACAACACAAGATTTAGACGAGGATACACCTGGCTGCAGCGGTTCGTTTTTTTAACAACAAAACTATGGCCTTACATTAGTGAAGAAAAAGAGGAATCTTATTCAGCTATCTATCTATCTATCTAAAGCCCCCCCGGATAAAAAGAATCGAGAAAGTTCGTCGAAATCCCCACCCCCCAAAAACGGCTCAGCTATCTATCTATCTAAAGCCCCCCCGGATAAAAAGAATCGAGAAAGTTTGTTGAAATCCCCACCCCCCCAAAAAACGGCTCAGCTATCTATCTATCTAAAGCCCCCCCCGGATAAAAAGAATCGAGAAAGTTTGTCGAAATCCCCACCCCCCCAAAAAACGGCTCAGCTATCTATCTATCTAAAGCCCCCCCGGATAAAAAGAATCGAGAAAGTTCGTCGAAATCCCCACCCCCCCAAAAAACGGCTCAGCTATCTATCTATCTAAAGCCCCCCCGGATAAAAAGAATCGAGAAAGTTCGTCGAAATCCCCACCCCCCAAAAACGGCTCAGCTATCTATCTATCTAAAGCCCCCCGGATAAAAAGAATCGAGAAAGTTCGTCGAAATCCCCACCCCCCAAAAACGGCTCAGCTATCTATCTATCTAAAGCCCCCCCGGATAAAAAGAATCGAGAAAGTTTGTTGAAATCCCCACCCCCCCAAAAAACGGCTCAGCTATCTATCTATCTAAAGCCCCCCCCCGGATAAAAAGAATCGAGAAAGTTTGTCGAAATCCCCACCCCCCCAAAAAACGGCTCAGCTATCTATCTATCTAAAGCCCCCCCGGATAAAAAGAATCGAGAAAGTTCGTCGAAATCCCCACCCCCCCAAAAAACGGCTCAGCTATCTATCTATCTAAAGCCCCCCCGGATAAAAAGAATCGAGAAAGTTCGTCGAAATCCACGAAAAAATATACATTACAGCTGTCGAAACGCCGATCCGCCTGGTGCCGAAAGTGACAATCTGCCGCGCTGCGAAACCCGTTCAGAAAGTTGAAATCTGCCGCACTGCAAAGCCCGCCCGGCATTAAGTAGCTGACGGTTTGGCATGTTTACCCATTTTTTCATTTTATGAGGGGGGGTCATTAAAACTAAATGACATTTAAAAAACGTCGAAAAAATGGGAAAACATGGCCTCCAAAACATAATGATGCCATATTTTCATTTTATTTTATCAGCCGATAGTTGCCAGCCGTCGCCGTCGTATTTACATGGTGCATGGTGTGTATGCACATACCTTTTGTAGAATAGAATAGATTAGCGATGGAAATCGTGGCACTTTTAAAAACGTTTATACCTTTAAACATATTAAAACAAAAAAACCATTCTCATTGCTCCAGAACGATTTAAAGCTTTAAAGTGTTTTAAAAGTGTCATTCATTACCTTCCTTCAAACTCTCTTTTTTACATTCCTTTTATCAACATTCATTTTTTTACATGTAAAAACATGTTTTACCGCATTTATTTACATAAAGTTCTCAAGGTATCAAACACCAACCCTATTTATGTTGCAAGTCAAATTCATGCAAATTTTCACGAAAATGCTCCCCAGCTTAAATTGTATCCCCAGTGTCCAAGGCAAACGTAAACGTACCATCTTGACATGTATTTATTTTTCCGTTTTTTCACACAAAAGGAAAATAAATCGAACGGTAAAAACTGTATTTATAATAAACATCAGAAGAAAAAATGATGCCATGTTTTGTCGTGTATTTATAATAAACATCAGAAGAAAAAATGATGGCATGTTTTATCGTCTAGTTTTTACCATTCGATTTATTTTCCTTTTGTGTGAAAAAACGGAAAAATAAATACATGTCAAGATGGTACGTTTACGTTTGCCTTGGACACTGGGGATACAATTCAAGCTGAGGGGTATTTTTATTTAACCTGCTATGCTCAACACATTGTCGACAGAACATCAAAAACTCAATAAAATACATATATAACCGTCGTAACGATCATTAAACTCAATCATCGGGTAGAAAATCCATTTTTTATGATTACTTTACATTTATAACTTTTGGACCTGTCACACAACATCATTGACCCATTAATCCAATTTTCGAAAATAATTGGTGGCCCGCCTGTTCAAGCCGAACGAACCGAACAGCCCCGTTTTTTTCAAGGACATAAATAAATTTAAAAATTACATTTTGGTGTATAGCCCAAACTTAAGTAGCCCATGGTACATGTCTCAAACAATGTTTACTTTCGATTTAGTAAAAAAATTGGAAAAAAACACTGAATTAGTCCTTTCTTGTTTTTATACCATGTAAAAAAGAACAAAAATCAATCATTGGACATATGTTTCACCCCCCCGTACCATATTTTTTGTCAAAAAACACAATTTTAATGTAATATTTATCATTGAAAACAGTCCTTTTTTTGTATTTTTTACAATATTTATTTTGTCAAATGACATTTTGAAAAGCATTTTATTGCAAAAACAAACAATAAAAAGTTTGCCCTAAAAATCGGGCAAATTAAACCCAGTCCCAGTGTCATGTTGCATACGTGGCTGAACGGCTGGCTGGCTGACGACGTTTTACAAAAAATAAAACGAGCCAGCCCGAACGGCGGAACGGAACAGAACGGTAATAAAACTTTGACAGTGCATAATCTCTCCGAGAGATCATGTAACTGTCGTCGGCGCAGCTGTAGAACGGGCCACACACTCAAATTTTGCCTTGCTCCCCCTCCGCAAAATTCCGCCATCTTGAAATTTCATAAAAAAAACCTGCACAATGCCGGTAATTTTGCGGGCCCAGGCAGTTGCATTTTTGCCTGCCCGTTTCGTACTTGGGCAATACGGTAGTACAGGGTGGCCCATTGAAAATGACATCCCAAATTTTACACATAAACAAGAAAAAGAAATCACAGTTGATGAAAGAAAAATTATCACAGGCTCTCACATTTCATGAGCAGCCTCTCAAAACAGCTGTCTACAGTCTGGTGACTGTCCCAAACCCTGTAAAATGTCAAGTAAAGTGTCAAGTGTCATGTAAAGCAGCATAAAAACTGATTTTTTCATGAAAACAGTCAAGTAAAAAGTCATTAACTTGACACTTTATGTCATTTTACACAATACTTGACACTTTACTTGACATTTTACAGGGTCTGGGACAACACCCAGGCCACCATCCAATCCTCCATCATTCCTGAAACGGGCAAAATCCAGTTGGAACACAACGGCATGTCGGCACAAATTGAGGTGTGTTCCCCCATCACGACAGCGTCGACATCTGCGGTATGTGGGATTTTATTTTCAGGTTTTCAAGAGTGTAGAAGATGTGCAACTGCCCCCAGAAGTGCACATTTCGATTCCCAAGCGTTTTATGAAACACCTGGCATTGACACTCACCCCGCAACAAACAGATACGTTAATTTCCACGTGCATCAAAAAGTTTCTGCACGATCAAGATAGTTAGTGGTGTTGTTAAGTTTTCATGCATTTTTCATATAACCGTTTTCGTATTGCCTGCCCCGCCCCCAGATTTTCGCCATCTAGCGTCGACTCATAGTCCTGCTAGAGATGACAAAACTTTGCCAAAATTTAGAGTGACAATTCCAGATGAAAAAGATTTTGCATTCACCCATCCTACACTTAGGCTCGACCCTGCAAAATCACATGAAACAGTGATTGATTTTGCAAAAAGGTGCCGAGAATATAAGGACAGTGAACATTTGACAAGTTTGTCTTAACATCACCACTCTCTCCCCACTGCGGTAAACCCACACTACTGTGTAACGCATGTGCAGGAGAAATGCCCGATAACATTGCCGGCTGGTTTGACAAAAAATTCAAACAGTTGAACCGCAATGAACTGGCAAACTGTTCAGAAAGTTTGCGGTCACTGGACAATTTTACAAACTTTTCACTCAAAAACCAGTGTGTCATTACAGAGAAAGGGGAAATAATTCACACGTCAGTTGAAAATCGCCCCTCTGTAATGTACAAAATACATCAAAAACCTATTTTATCCCCCCCAAACATTGCAGATGCATATTCTGTCGGCCCCCAAAACAATACCGGCCAATGTTGCATCTACCGTATCTTGTCTGTACGGGCTGTTTTTCCCATGAGCCCTTGACAATTCCACCAGAATTGCTCACATTTGTCAAATTTAATTGGCTGCAGGCGGACAAGCTAGCCCATAAATTTGACAATGACCCGCCAAAAAGAAAGACTACGGTATCTCTTGCAGAGTGTCGTATGCATGACAAAATTCAAAAACGGTCAGATGTTCATGCATAAAACATTGCCTTTATACAATACCGTATTTTAAACCCAATTCCCCTATGCAGGATGTATGAGTCGACCTTGAGATGCACCCAACGGAAATTTTCCACAGAAAAATCGACCCAAACAAAGGCCAAGCACTTCAAAAAATCTCGTGATTCCCGCAAAAAATCGGTGTAATGCCTTCGCCTGGCCTATATGATATCATTTTCATGTTCAATATTCCCGTCCAATGAAAACATTTCATTCATATATTGACTTTATTCCAGCAAAAACAACAACAAACTCCAGAGCCATTGAATCTATGGGAAACATGGTTATGTCCACACTCGTTCCCACAAGCCAAAAATAACCAACTTTCAATCTCTGTCCTTACATTCAGCAAATTATGGTACCACAAGATTACGGTAGTTCAAATGCTGACGCAAAATTAAGCGACGCAATACCATAATCTTGCGTCAACATTTCAACTACCATAACCCCATATGACGAAAATAATATCGACGCAAGATTTGGATACCATAACCCATCTTGCGTCAATATTATGACGTCATCGGGACATAAGTTTCACAAAATGGGACATAAGTATCACAAAACGGACACTTTCCGGAAAAAATCTACCATAATAACACTTTTTTCTTTACTGGGAACGAGTACGGGGCACACCCTCCTCCCCATAGGTTAAAAGGCTCTGTTATTCTGCTATGATAAAATAAGATTTGCATACACATGACACTTCACAAGGTTTTTTACATGATATTTAACACTTAACATGGTTTTTACATGACCCCTGATTACGGTTGGTTGTATAAAAATTATTTGTGTACAAATTGTATAAAAATTGTATTTTAAATTAATTTTCTTCTTGTTTCATTTTATTTTATTTTATTCTTCAATTTTCCATTTTATTTTTATTTTATTTTTATTTTTTTCTGAGATTTTGGCAACCATGCACCTGACATTTTACAGGGTCTTTTACACTTTACAGGGTCTGTTACAGGGTCTGGGACTGGCACCAGGTACATTGCATATAAACATATAATATCGACAATAAAACTTGATTGTCAACACAACGCAACACCATGCATTTGAACATCTCTCATCTGCCCATTATTTTGGAAAGTGTTGAATATCCTTGCAATTGCATGAACATGTATACTGTATTTCATTGAAATACCCCTGGGGGTGATTGTTAAACGAGGTCCCGAGAGGGGGGGGAGGGTTAAACGAGAGGGGGGGGTATTTCGAGGGGGGGGGGTTATTACTTCGCCAGAAATGTTTTCAAATCCTAGTACAAAATCATCGTTTGTGATGCACACTGGGTAGAAAAATGCATCAATAACTGACATGTATAGACTCCTGTATAGTGATGTTAAAGGCACCGGGAAAAATGGCACCGCACCGCACCGGCACCTTTGCCAACGCATGAAAAGGGCACCTGGCACCCTCGGGCACCGGCCAGAAAATGGCACCGCACCGCACCGGCACCGGTGCCTTTTGAAAAAAATGGCACCGGCACCGAAGGGCACCGGCGGGTTGCCGGTGCTAGCACCGAAAGGCACCGCACCGGGCTGGAATTTTTGAAGTAAATATCGGGCAGTTTCTCAGTGGTTTCACCTTTGGAAGTGCATATTTCCATGAATTTTCAACCGATTTTGATGGTTGAGCACTTAAAATGATCAGAATGATGTGGCAATCACTTTTATGAAGCGATTACAATGATTACAAATGAAAGATAAAATATTTAATTCATTACAATGTCCATAGCCACTATTGTCTACTGATCGGAGTCGTTGCTGTACAGAGAATGGAACTATCTCTGTCATAAACTGACAACAAATTTTGAACAAAAAAGTTAGATAAATATAAAATAATAAATGATTTAGAATTCAACAAAATTTCAGATTCTCTCATCAGATCACGTATTGGGTACAATGGATTTCACAGTAGGTATATTTATTTGATGGGAGGTTTACAAAATAGGCAAAAACGGTTGGGTAAATATATCGCTGTTTTTTGAAATATGAATAAGCACATACTATGGACAAAATTGCACAGCACATGACGCCTTGGCCGGTGCCTTTCCCGGTGCCTTTTACTTTGCCCTGGTGCTAGCACCTTTGGCACCGGCAAAAAAATGGCACCGCACCGCACCGGCACCGGTGCTATTATGAAAAAAATGGCACCGGCACCGGCATGGCACCCCTGAAGATTGCAATGGCACCGCACCAGCACCGGTGCTGGTGCCCTTCGGTGCCCAGCACCGGGGCACCGGTGCCCCGGTGCCTTTACATCACTACTCCTGTAGACTAATAGTAGTACGTAGATGGTATAAACACTGTTTTAACGTGATTACAACATTGTTTTAACGTTTGTTCTGCACTACGAACACAAACTGCAGTATTTGTCATGTACGTTCTCTTTACACTCAATCTGGGGGGGGTATTTCGAGGGGGGGGGGGTGATTGTTTCATAGTGGTCTCGAGAGGGGGGGTCAACGAGGGGGGTATTTCAAGGAAATACAGTACAAAATAAGCAGTAGAGGGTTTGTTCTTCCTGAATACACTTACAGTAACACATTTACTTCTGTAAATCAAGCACACAAAATCTTTTCACATAAAATAGTGATATATTTTTTGAACTCCTTGGCGCTTATTTGGTGCTTTTTAAAATGCTAGCGCCAAGCATCAATGGTGCCATGGCATCATAGCGCCAAGCACCAAAAGCACCATGGCGCTTTTTTGTAACACAGCACCAAGTGCCAATGGTGCCACAGCAAAAAGGTGGCAAGCGCCAAAAGTGCCATGTCGCTTTTTGCTTTGGCGCTAGTGCCAGGCGCCAGTGTCGTGACGCTTTTACATCACTAGCCTTGAATAACACCCCTTGAATAAATCCCTCCTCATTGAGTAATTCCTTGCTTGAGTAAGATGTGATTGAGATTGATTAGTCCTTGGTTGGTAAATTTTGTGCACAATTCCTGCGTGGTACTTGCAGACAGTGCAAAGAAGTTGTAACTTACATCTCTCTTTGCCAAAATTGATAGAGCTACTGTATTTACTCCATTTTATCCCACTCTAACTCCCCCTGTTAGTTGAGTGTAGAAAAAATAAAAAATACCTGCTCCCTCTAAAAAAACCCCACTCTCTAGTAAAACTCTTCTCCGATTGATGTCTGAAAACATTCATGGGATAAAATATGTTATGTTTGTTTTCTTTTTGGTCATATATTCTTTTGTCTGTATTTTGGGGCTATTTACAGCAGCCTCTAAAAGGAACTGGTCCCCAGTGAAAAATAATTTTTGCAAAAGTCAATAATTGGTTTGTACAGGTTGTTTGCATATTAATTACATTAATTATCACAAAATTTGCAAAATGCAAAATTTCTGCAACATGGTTACACGCGCTGACGCATATTCTTTGGGAGGTTGTATATAAATTTTTTGATTTGTCTCAATTTTGGCATGTGTTTACTCCTTCATTTACTGAGTACGCATGCCAAATTTCAGCTCAGAGCAGTTAGCGGTTCTTATTTTTTTATGCTTTTATTTTTGTCAATCACTTTATTTTTATATAGTGAACAAAATCCCACTGGCGACTGGTCCCTGGTAAGTACAGAAAAGTCCCTGACACAGTCTGAATATCCCTGGTGAGAATTTTTTTTTCTCAGTAAACAAAGAATTTTGGTCCCTTACACGGTTCGTTCGGACATGGTGCCACACAAAAATTTGTGGCACTTCAAAAAAATTTGTCACCAGGGATGTTTGGACTGTGTTGGGGACTTTTTTGTTCTCACCAGGGAGCGGTCCCATGTGGGATTTCATTCACTTTACAAAAATACAGTGATTGAATAAAATAAAAGCATTAAAAAATAAGAACCGCTAACTGCTCTGAGCTGAAATTTGGCATGCATACTCACTAAATGAAGAAGTAAACACATTGAGACA
>CAXIWS010000585.1:0-11859 GCA_964036195.1 Sphaerolaimus hirsutus | reverse complement strand
AATCCCAGACTCTGTAGGATGCCCTGTAAAATGTAAAATTTCATGCAAATGTCAAAACTTATGTAAAATGCCCAGCAAAATGGCAAAGATTGGCCACCTTCCAGGGCATTTAGCATGACTTTTAGACACTTTGCATGCCATTTGACATTTTACAAAGCATTTTACAGGGTCTGGGATGGGACTCCCCCAGAATCACCAGCATAATTGGATTTGGCCACACTTACCACAGAAAGTGGTGCAGATGGAGCGATTTACCCATCCAAAGGTGAAAATAATGGTATACTTCAGTTACTTTACACCTTGCACGAGTGGTTTTCATTGGAAGCGGGCCAATGGTGTTTAACACATGCAACTTTAATAAAAAGTTGAAAAAATTCATTGATGTTACGACGTTAATCATGAACGTATTCACAACAATGAATTTTTACATTTTTTTACAAAAATCACATGCTTTAATTATCATTGGCACGCTTCCAACGTGAGACCTCAATCAGTGCGAGTGCAAAGTATCATGTCCGTGGAGTATATTTACCAAAGCACAATGGCAAATACTGTGTGTAAAATTTGTACGTTTACGTTTTTTTTTACGTATTCCTTGGTATTTTTAAAATACCTTACGTTTTAGTACTTATACTTTTGATTTGGAAAAGGTATTTACGTTTACGTTTACGTTTTCCAAAAATACCAGTATTTGCACAACTCTGATTCATTGCATGGATGTAGTCTGTAAACTCATGTAATTCATGTATTTAACTATCCAGCAACAACAAAACGATGTGTCTACACTGCATACACATCATGTATCCGCTGTCCTGGTGTAGGCTAATATTCCTTTGTAGTTCTGTATTGTATCATCCAAAAGAAGGAGTTATTCAAGAGGGGAAGTTATTCAAGGGGGGTATTTTCTCCTCGCCTCGCCAACAGGAGGGAGCTATTCAAGGGGGAGTTATTTGAGGGGGTCTTATTCGAGGATTTGCTGTAGTTTAGTAAATTTTGCACAAATAAATTTGCTATTTTCCAGAGCATTTTGCATGACTTGGACACTTTGCATGATATTTGACATTCTACAGAGCATTTTACAGAATCTGGAACTGGAAGTGGCAACTGATGGACTTGTCAGACAGTGCTCTGTTCAAAAACTTGCAACAACAAATCATGATCAATGTTTTTGATGGAGTGGTGTCTGTAGAATAGAATGTAGAAGTAGATAAACAACTCAACAAGAGTATTATGCTGGACAACAAGATCACCCCCATCTAGGGTGTTAAATTTCCGTTTCCATTTTCCGTCTCCGCCTTTCCGCAGGAAAAATTTTTACCTTTCCGTTTTCCGTTTTCCGGCAGCTGAAATTTTTTTACCTTTCTGTTTTCCGTTTTCCGGCAGCTGAAATTTTTTTACCTTTCCGTTTTTCGTTTTCCGGCAGCTGAAAATTTTTTACCTTTCTGTTTACGTTTTTCCAGCCCATTTTTATGTTTTCCGGCTGAAAAATTTTTACCTTTCCATTTCCATTTTTACAGGCCATTTTTCCATTTTCTATCTAAATTTTCAGTTTTCTGGCATTTTCCATTATTTTTCCAATCTGTATTTATCGTTTTCCACTATGGTGTTTTTTTCTACCAGGTTCTTGTGTCATTCATAATTTTTATCTGTATCCAAATCTGTATCGGAAGTGCTCACAAAGACGTGAAAAGAGAGACATGCTCACAAAACTAGGAGTCAAGATGTTTGCTGCCGATGGCTCGATTCTGCTTGGAAATCCCAACTACCTGGCCAGTCTGCGCAACATCACCACACAAACTGATTTGTCAACCTGCAAAATCAAGTTACGACCACCCACCTATCGATTTGGGAAGACTGCTGATTCTGCAAATGTTGCCAAATGGTCAAGCCCTCATGCAACACATTAAGGAAAGTGCAGCAGAAGGCCAAGTCGATTGATGTTGGATAAAAGACCTGCTGTCAGTGCAAGACGTGAAATTTGTTCATTTGATTGAGGAAACTCTTTTGTGTATAAGCTTTTCTGTTTTCCCGTGCAAACATTGTTCAATTGGTTTTTGTAACTTCAGATATGTGAAACTTGTAAACTCTGTTGTATCTATTACCTTTTTATGATTATCCGAGGTCATATATTCTGGTTACCCCCCGGGGAGTTGAGTAGTAGTGTAGATCGGGTTATTACCAAACCCGCAATTGTTATGTTTCAGTGCACACCACCTGTGACCTTTTGTGATGCATGTTCAGTTCAGCACTGTGCAATAAACTTGCTCTCCCAACTGTGTCTTGGGGTTGTGGGCCAGGTGTCGACCCATATCTACTCCAACTTTATTGTTGTTGTAGTGTATTTTTGCTACCTTTTGATGATTTTTTGTTGGTTCAGTTAAGCTTGAACTACAAGTGAAGTTACTGATGAAGGCATGATCCATAGTTGCAGAATGTACAGCTACCACAAAGCGAAACAGGCAAACCTGCACGCAAATTTGTCCATTTCCGTGCAAATTTCACTTTGTTTTTTTTCCGTTTCCGTGAACATTTTGCTTTCCGTTTTCCGTTTTCCAGCATTTCATTTTTCCGTTTTCCTTTTTCTGGCTGATAATTTTTTTTTACCTTTCCGTTTTCCGTTTTCGGCTGAGTGAAATTTTTTTACCTTTCCATTTTCTGTTTTCTGGCAGAAATTTTGTTTTTACCTTTTCGTTTTCCGTTTTCCGTGAATTGAAAATTTTTTTTGACACCCTACCCCCGTCACACTGGCAAACTGAGTTCTTCACGTTTTTGCGGTTGCAGTGCTCTGCATGTTTGTTTCCATTCATCCAATTAAGTTTCTCAATGCATTCTCTTTTAATTAAGACTACCAGCCCGAACTACCGTAACTCTTGAATACAAAACCCCCAAGTGAAAAGCATTGATGTGACATGTAGAAGTTTTGTAAATATTTATTTTACGTCAACCGTGAAGTTTCCATGAGCTTAAGTATTCACAAGTAGTATATTATTTATTAGGTATAACTGTAATTAGTGATAATTGTAAGCTTGCATTTTAATTGTTCAATTATTGCTCAGATAAAATTCACTTTGTGTTTTTTTCTGATTTTACATTGAATTGATTCTATTTCATACGCTCCCCTTTTGTATAATTAAGCATTGTGCTGCTACGTTAGGTATTTTAGGCTGTTATAATTAATTAAGATGTTGTAGGTAATTATGGAAGTGTTCATATGTTTCAGTATATGCTATTATCCCTTGAAATGAGCCTCATGTCACATGAAGCTAATGTTTTGGTACTTTTTAATTGCTTTCTAGTGTACTTATTAGTTACCACACATTTGGTTGATATGTTTAAGTTAAGTGTTTGACTGCACTGCCTGTGCCTTTTGATTAATTATGTGCTTTCAATTTCATGATTTGCTTATCAGTGTTGGCAGTGATCTTTTTGTATTTTGATGAGATTGTATTTTTAGTCTTTTTATTCGTTTCAATTGTGGTATTTACCTAAGCCTTATAAGTAGCTATTTTTTTTTGTGTCACTTCGAGACTTTGAAATTCGAGTTTACTTTGACAGAATTTGCATCTGCTTTCACACATTTCCATCGCCCAAGAAAAACACTCTTCTCAATCAACTTGGGCCCCCCTTGAGTATTGATACTAGCGTTTACTCATTCGAGTTTGCTAATTGACATCCGCTTTTAATTACTGTGCTGCTTGTGAGAGGTGTAGGTGCTGTGCGCATCTTCAGACAAATTCCCATAATTTCAGAGGCATAATTTGGACCTCCGGGCCCTGTGCAGTGCACACTGGAGACAAGCAGGTAACGAGGTAGCGTGATAGGGAAAAGCAGTGCACAGCAAACTGCTCTGGATCTGTATAGACAAAAAACAGCAGAATACATGGATTCATGACATATATACACAAATTAAGGCTCATTTGATTTGCCTTAATTAACTAGTCATTTAAATATATACATTTACATAGTTTACCTGTAAAATAGGTAAGTTAAGCCCTGTAAAATGTCACAAGTTACCGTTAAATGCAATGTGCTACCTATTTACTTTGGCCAGCATCCGATTAGAGAAATAGTACCCTGCATATTTAACTCAACATGTGTCATTAACTTAGAGCCCGGTATTTATATTTGTTGTTGTATTTGTACAATGCATGCGTTGGATAGTTGACATGTTTTATATACAGAATTTCACTCCGAATTCAATTATGACACCCTTTTTATCTCGATTAGAACCCCAATTTGCTCAATTATTAAATACACATTTTCAGGAAGTGATGATTAGTTAAAATTGTATACCCCACTCTGCTTATAATTAGGAACAAACTGCAACACTATTTCCAGTTTCCAACTCTATCAAATTATTTTCCAAACTGCGTCAATGTTTTCTGAGAAATTAGAATAGATTAGTAACTCGCCCAAGTTTTCTGATTTTGGCACCCCACAATATTAATGGTTTCTTTTAGCCCAATTTGTATGCTGTATTTCTGAACCATAATTATTCAAATGTATAGCGCACTGCTAAAAGCCAACTTTTTAGGCTAAATGTATCCTATTTGTGCATTACATTTAGGAAAGTACTGTAGCTAGGTTTTCTATACAGAATTCTGTGTCTCTGCAACTTTGAGAGTTTTTACCTCAGTCTGAAATTGACCCCGCGAAATAAATAAGTTAGCAATAGAAACTTCAACTAGGAAGCTTGCTAACTTTGCACTTTTGTATTTCATGCTATATCTGATCCCCAGTAAGTACCTGAAACAACTTCAAACCCCCTTTTTTCCAACACGCAACAATGAAATAAACGAAATTGGCTGCCGGCAAGTGGACGTTTTGGCTACAAGAAAAATCTACCCACTCTAAAGACCGTCGCTCAATACGGTCTTGGAGTTGCCGGAATCAGTGGCAGAGGTCGCTTACTTCGGTGGCTTCATCACACCAATAGTGCGACACCCTTGGGCACATTGTGTGAAAATAATGTGACACTCACTAATAATGCGACACGCTCCAATAATGCGACACCCTGAGCAAAAAAAAACGTAACGATGTTGCAATTGGCGGAAACTGCGGATTCCGCGCTTTCGGACATGGCGGCAAGTTCACAAGAGCCGCTGGGCAGTTCGCACGAGTTTGCTTTACAATGTTTATCGCTTCACAATACCATGCTAACATTTGAGTTATGTGGATAATGAAGTTTATGATTCATGAAAAATACCGTATTTTCTCGAATAGTTTCCCCGGGAATTCATTTTCCCTCAGACATTTTTGAGGGGGGAACTATTCTTTTGTCAAAATTTTCAAGAACAGTTCTTTCAATTTATTTCACACAACATTCCTGTCTAATGAAACAACATGCTATTCTTGTTCAAATTCAACCATCAATTTATCATGGGCTTAAAATTCAGTGTACCTATACACAAATGGAATAGCGTATACACAACATAAATACACGTGTCCCCCAATGCGCATACCTATGCCCTTTCCCATCTGTAGTGCACATTCCATTGTATTTTTGCACACTTGGCATTTGCATTAATGACGCATTCAATGCCCAGACGCAGCGCAGCAGCTCTTTTGCTTATGCATGCGTCATCGATAGTTTTTAAGTATGTGTAGTATTTTTTGAGCGTCAGTGGGGGGGGGACTATTCGAGGGGGTGTTGTTTTTCCTCACTCGGCTAACAGGGGGGGAACTATTCAAGGGGGGAACTATTCAAGAGGGGGAACTATTCGAGAAAATACGGTATAATGCGACAGTCTCCAATAATACGACATCTCTAATAGTGCGACACCCAAAAATGTGCTGAAAACAATAGTACGACAGTCGCATTATTAGAGAATTTACGGTATTTATTTCTGTTTTCTGTTTTCTGTTTCTTTTAGCGAC
Source organism: Sphaerolaimus hirsutus (assembly GCA_964036195.1). Taxonomy (NCBI): domain Eukaryota; kingdom Metazoa; phylum Nematoda; class Chromadorea; order Monhysterida; family Sphaerolaimidae; genus Sphaerolaimus; species Sphaerolaimus hirsutus. Next base: position 5,982 of record CAXIWS010000585.1, on the reverse strand, counting down.
AGTTACAAATTTCTGCCAACTTTTGCGATGTGTGCACTTTGGTAAAATTTTATTATGGACAAGTTAGAACTTGTCATGCTATAGCTACTTCAACATTTCTCAATCACCCAATCACTTTCTCAATCGAACCACTCAACCTAAAATCCAACAGTGCAATAATGTTCATTATGTCAGAGTTGTGCAAATACTGGTATTTTTGGAAAACGTAAACGTAAACGTAAATATTTTTTTCAAATCAAAAGTATCAATACTAAAACGTAAGGTATTTTTAAAATACCAAGGAATACGTAAAATAAAAGGTAAACGTAAAAATTTTTTTTTACACACAGTATTTGCCATTCTGCTTTGGAAAATACCATTATTTTCACACGTCATGACTGGCGTCACTCCCAGACCCTAAAAAATGCCCTGTAAAATGTCAAATGTCATGCAAAGTGTCTAAAGTCATGCAAAATGCTCTGGCAGGTGGCAAATCTTTGCCATTTTGCTGGGCATTTTACATGAGTTTTGACATTTGCATGAAATTTAACATTTTACAGGGCATCCTACAGAGTCTGGGATTGGCTGGCACCAGAGGTTGCACTCGCCCTGCCAGTTTCAAAATGTGTGCTACTCACAGTTGTTGCAACTGGCATTGTTGGAATTCATCACAAAAAAATTATTAACGCAAGGCTCCGCAAATAAACGAAAAGGTTTCTGTGTTCAGCATTTGAACACATTTATGAATATGTACCCAGTATTCCATGTGTAAGTGCAAGCGTGCAGTCACATTTAGTGATGGTAAAGGCACCGGGAAAAATGGCACCGCACCGCACCGGCACCTTTGCCAACGCATGGAAAGGGCACCTGGCACCCTGGGGCACCGGCCAGAAAATGGCACCGCACCGCACCGGCACCGGTGCCTTTTGGAAAAAATGGCACCGGCACCGAAGGGCACCGGCGGGTTGCCGGTGCTAGCACCGAAAGGCACCGCACCGGGCTGGAATTTCTGACGTAAATATCGGGCAGTTTCTCAGTGGTCTCACCTTTGGAAGTGCATATTTCCATGAATTTTCAACCGATTTTGATGGTCGAGCACTTTAAATGATCAGAATGATGTGGCAATCACTTTTATGAAGCATTTACAATGATCACAAATGAAAGATAAAATATTTAATTCACTACAATGTCCATAGCCACTATTGTCTACTGATCGGAGTCGTTGCTGTACAGAGAATGGAACTATCTCTGTCATAAACTGACAACAAATTTTGAACAAAAAAGTAAGATAAAAATAAAATATAAAAATGATTTAAAATTCAACAAAATTTTAGATTCGCTCATCAGATGACGTATCGGGTATAATGAATTTCACAGTAGGTTTGATTTATATTTATTTGATGGGAGGTTTACAAAATAGGCAAAAACGGTTGGGTAAATATATCGCTGGTTTTTGAAATATGAATAAGCACATACTATGGACAAAATTGCACAGCACATGAAGCCTTGGCCGGTGCCTTTCCCGGTGCCTTTTACTTTGCCCTGGTGCTAGCACCTTTGGCACCGGCAAAAAAATGGCACCGCACCGCACCGGCACCGGTGCTATTCTGAAAAAAATGGCACCGGCACCGGCATGGCACCCGTGAAGATTGCAATGGCACCGCACCAGCACCGGTGCTGGTGCCCTTCGGTGCCCAGCACCGGGGCACCGGTGCCCCGGTGCCTTTACATCACTAGTCACATTTTCATATACCGCTTTTTTGTTTGTATGTATACATGTTACATTTATGCAAAAACATAATAATATTGTTGGCTGCAGGTGGTGCAGCCCATTTGAACATGTGCACGTGTGAACGATCACAAGTCTTTTACGTTTTCCCTAGTACCCGGGTATTTTGGTTAGGAAAACGTAACAAAACGTAATGGTATTTTTGGAAAACGTAAACGTATAAATACCCGAATAACCGGGTATTTTGGGTAAATGTAAATACATTTTTCCAACTCTGCATTATGTACATGCATAGATTGAGCAGAAATTTTTACTGCTATCCAATGAGGCAATCACCACAGAAAATATAATTTTTCTTGTAACCTTGTCACTAACCATGGTCCATGGCAAAGAAATGTCCAAAAACTTGAAAATGTTTTTGATATTTTGAATCGTTTTTGAGTTTTAAATTTTTTTGTCACCCCTAGAAGAACACTCAATAATCGATTTTTTTAAGAAAAATTCAAATATTCAAAAATTTTAAAAACAATTTTGTCTATGCCAACTGGGAAGGTGCAGGCTGACACCTGGCACAAAATCATTTCAAAAGTTACTTCAAAGCTCAGTGTCAGAGCAGTGTGCGTGCATGTTTACCATAAATATATCCTCGAATAAGACCAGAGGGAGTAACTTTTTCGTCAGAGTTTTTGAGGGGGAGTTATTCAAGGGGAGAGTTAATTTTCTACAGCATTAACATTATGTATCTTTTGTCACTGCCATAGGCTAATATTCTTTTGTATCTTTCATTTAACTGCACTACATTTGAAGCCCAGGCATAGCTTTATATTATTCTATCTGACTTCATCGAGTGTTCTTGAAATTGACCCAACATTTTTCCACCTATCGCAGATGAGGGAGTTGTTCAAGGGAGTGTCTTTTTCGATGGTATATGGTATATTCATTCGAGGGTGCACTCCTACATATGCCCGGCCCGCACATACGCCCGCCCGCACATAATGTAACCCGGCCCGCACAAAAGCCCGGTCCGCACATACTGGTGCTATCTGGATGTGCGTGCCGCCCCATGTGCCAGAGTTGTTCAAATACCGGTATTTTTGGAAAGCATAAGCGTAAGCGTAAATACATTTTCCAAATTTTGAGTGTGGATACTAAAAGCGTAAGGTATTTTTAAAATACCTAGGAAAGCGTAAAATAAAGCGTAAGCGTAAAAATTTTTCAGGGAGTTTTTGCTCAGTGAATTCATTCAAAATCAAGCTTTCAGCGACATTTTTCGGATGTCTACTTGGTAGTCTGCCCTTAGATGTTGATAGCAATGTATCAACAGCGACAGTTAATTAATCTTCATTTCTGAACTCAGACTTTGTGCTGTCGAAGTTTGTGATGTATTTATACCTAATTCTCAGGCAAATGTGCATGCGGGGCATGTGATCAGATACCCCACAACACCCCCCCAACATTTTACATTTTGTTTGACATGGCATCAATTGATGAAAATGTTATCTAAAATGTTTTCTCACTTGACTTCTCGGTCATCTGAAGAAAAACTAATTTTCAATCTTTTTCAGTTAACAGAGAAGTCAAGTGACAAGACATTCCTATTTTACATCACGTTTTCAATTGAGGGGCTTTATTATTTTGGCAGAAAAATCAAAATTTTGTAGGGGGGGCCGTATTACAAGTGATGGGCTTATTTGAAAGGGAGGGTTATTATTTCATCAGAAAAATTTAAATTTTGTAGCTTTTCACATAGACCAATTATGGTAGTGGCGGCCAAATACAGTGGGCTAAGCATTGTTCTCTCTTATTACCACTGTTCCCTGGTGTTTGTGTTTGCTGCAGCCAGTGTCATGTGTGGGCTCATGTACACACAGCCCCCCCCCCTCACCGGCCCGGCGCACATAGCACCAGTTATATGCGGACCGGGCTTTTGCGCGGGCCAGGTTTCATTTTGTGCAGGCTGGGCGTATGTGCAGATCGGGCATATGTGTGTAGGAGGCCTGCCTCTATTTAGTCATATTACATACCAGGGTAGTTTTTGTAAAATAAACTCTCAGCTTCACTCCTCGGTGCACCAACCATGCAGGTGACACAACCGCACCAGCTGTATGTCAGATAGAGCATTTCCACGTGCCTGCGTGCATCAATGCTTTTCATCACAGATGTAATACACCACGTTTCCTTGAAATACCCGAGGGTGCACTGTTTCGCACAATCGCCTGTTTTGCACAGGCATGAAACCTGTGTAGTGATGTAAAAGCGCCATGGCGCTGGCGCCTGGCGCTAACTCCAAAGCAAAAAGCGCCATGGCGTTTTAAAAAGCACCAAAAAAGCGCCAAGAAGTTCAAAAAATTTATCATTATTTTATGTAAAAAGACCTTGTGTGCATAATTTACATAAGAAAATGTGTTACTGTAAGTGTATTCCAGGAAGAACAAACCCTCTATTTAATAATTTTGTAAACTATGTCCATGCAATTGCAAGGATATTCAAAATTTTTTTTCATAAATAATGGGCCTAATGGTTCCCATCCCAATTCAAAGCTAGCTCAATAGCGATGTTCAAATACATAATGTTGCATTATGTTGAAAATGATGTTGTATTGTTGGTATGTGCAATGTACTATAGTGGTAGTACTTGATGCCCTGCCCTTGCAAATACTTATGTCTTCATCCAGCATAGCAGCAATGGGGAACTTATGGTAAAATTTGAACGAAAGAATGTCAAAATAGAAGCCTACTATGCACTGCATTCCCGGAGGCTACATAACGTCTTTTGAAATTCTAACATAAGTTTATCATTGCTCCATTGCTGGACAAAGACATAAGTATCAATGGCAGGGCATCAAGTCCAACGACTATAGGCCGGAATGAAGTAAATATATGTGTACACAACACTGGGTAGAGTTACTCATTAGCAACCATTGGATTGGGATGGGAACTGGTTGACATTGGCTGTCGTTGTTAACTAGTGCACTTTATGAGCAGCAAATTTTTTTGGCGCTGGCACTATTGGCGCTTGGCGCCAACAACCTCTGGCGCCATTGGCGCTTGGCGCCGTGGTCTAGAAAAGCGCCATGGCGCTTTTGGCGCTTGGCGCTATTTTGCTGTGGCGCCATTGGCGCTTGGCGCTCGCATCTCAAAAGCGCCATGGCGCTTTTGGCACTTGGCGCCAAATGTCTGGCGCTTTTTACATCACTAAACCTGTGTCGCACAAACGCCCATTTAGCACAAAAATGATACCTGTGCAAAACAGGCCTATGTGCGGAACAGGCGTATGTGCAAAAGAGGCCTATGTGCGTGTCACTGGCGCGTGTCCGGGCACCCCACCTTTACCCCCCCCCCCTTCCCCGCTGCACAATGAGTTCCAGGCGGCGCTGCGCCGGCTGTCTGAGTTTTCATTTTGCAAGGAATTTTGCATGAATTTTGACACTTTGCATGACATTTGGCATTTTACATAGTCAAAAGTCATGGAAAATGCCCTGCAAAAAGGAAACCCTGTTGCCATTTTGCAGGGCATTTTCCATGACTTTTTGCACTTGGCATGACATTTGACATTTTACAGGGTCAAAAGTGTTAGAAAATGCCCTGCAAAATGGAAACTCAATTCTGCAAACAATGCGGAACTAGCGTTGGGAAACTGGAACCAAACTTTGGTACCCAAAAAAGTTTTGGGTTTCGTTTAGTTTACCAACGCTAGTGCATCCAGAACATGGAACGTACACTAGCGTTGGTAAACTATACTAACCCGAAACTGTTTCTGGTACCGAAGTTTGGTCCCGGTTTCCCAACCCTAGTGTCGCATTGTTTGCAGAACAGTGGGGTAAAGTTGGGGTGCGCTTTTGGGGAGCATTTTTGTGCGACACGGGCGTTTGTGCGACATGGGTTTCATGCGTGTGCGAAACGGGCGTTTGTGCGAAACAGGCTCATGTGCGAAATAGCCTGGCCCGAAATACCCCTGGGGGGTGATTTTTTCAGAGTGCGAACTTTGAGGAGGGTTAAAGGTGGGTGGGTATTTCGTGGGGGGTAAATGTGGGTGGGTATTTCGAGGGGGGTTATTAATTCGCCAAACATTTTTTTAACTGCTAGTACTAATTTGTTGTTTGTAACATACACAGACGTAGAAAAATGCAACAATAAGCACCATCTATAAGAGTCTAATAGACTACTAGTATGTACATAGATGGAATACACCGTGTTTTAACATAACACAGTCATTGTTTTTAACGTGTGTTCTGCCTTGCCCAGATCACAAAAACCGCAGCTTTTGTCATTTAC
>CAXIWS010000584.1:0-10867 GCA_964036195.1 Sphaerolaimus hirsutus | reverse complement strand
AGCTGGTTATGGAATAGGGCACTTGTTCTGATTTCCTTCCTGCGCGCCGCCGATGCGGCGCTCCGAGCAAAACGCTTGTGACATATTTTAGCGGCCACAATGCCCCCTACGGCCCGGGACGGCAGAAGTTTTATGCGAGTCTGGGCCGGACACATCGGAACCAGTTACGAGTTTTTATGCCCCCCCCCCTCCCTTCGCTCGACGTAGGAAATAGGCTTAGAGAAAGGATTTCGAAATTGCGGTAGATACGTTCCGAACCGGTGCGACACGCGCGCGCGGCCGAAAAAAACTCGCTGCTATGCGGACTTGCTGCTGTGTTGTTCAGCTGTTAATGGTGCCATACTTGGGGTATTGTTTTGTGGTCTAGAAATATCCTGTCGGCGACTAAATGCCTCAATATTTTGACATTGGATGGATCGCTTATGGTGTTAGGATTCTAATTTCCAATTCTATCGCGCCACGCTGTGATAACAGGACGTCCCTAAATTCGGGAACCTATCTTTTCCTAGTCCCACCCAAACAACTCTGCGTGCAGCGCGGCGGCACAGTTTCCGCGTACAGCCGCGCAGCGGGCGCGTTCACGTCGGCGCTGGGCAACTCGCGCCCGCCGCTAAATCCCATCTGCGCGCGGCGCAATGAGTGATAATTTATGTAAAAATGAGCAAAACCGGCCAATATGCTCGGCTGCAATTTATACAGGAGCCGCATGCGATGTGACAAGTTGTGCCCCTCGCGGCAATGGAACAAGTGTGGATGTGAACGAATTTACATAAATGTAAGCGGCCGTGGACGCGGTCGGTGCTGCGCGCTTCCACAGAACGGGATTGCGTTTGAAGCGTGGCGCTGCGCACTGCGCTGCAGCGGTTGCCAATTGCTCGCGGCGGCCGCACCTGAACCAGCCGCGGCTTATAAAGTTGCGCTGAGGCCTTTCACGACACGTCATTATTCATGTGAATTTTGCGTGTGATTAGCGGCCACCCCAGGTGGGCTGGAAAAGACACAGACGTACTTCCCGGTAAAATAAAATTGCCATCAAAGTAGCTCGATACTTCGGCGGAACTAAGATTAAGGTAAAAACCCCATATGCTACATAGATACGGGGTGAGGTCCTGGATGCTAGGGGGTTCTATGCTACCTAAAAACAAAAACAAATAGATGTCTGAAGGAATTGTCCGTCTTCCTGCAGGGGTACCGTTTGAAAAATCGAAAGCGTTCACTCCTAAAATCAATCCTAGCTGCGACCTCACAGATAGAAAATAGTTATCTATGTATTTATTTATTCATTCTCACGTAAAACCTAAAAGCCCACACATATTTACGACTTTTTTCAAAAGTCGTTTTACCTACTGAATAAATGAGGCAAAATTTTAGGCAAGTTAAACATAACTTAAACTGACTGGGCCGTCTCAACTGAACATCCCAAAATAAAGGCTATCACTCGCTCGAACCATCCCCGATTGACATTATTCATGGGGAGTAGTTTAGAAGCTAAAACGCCGTCCAAGTATGTATTTCTGTATCACTTGCACTGTCAGCCCCAGGCGATGGTGGGTTTACGCACACGCGATGCTTGTGCGTTCCGGCACACTTTTCGCAGTATCTTTTTTGTCAAGATGTAAGAGCGTTTTTACGATGGGAAAAACACCACCCCACAAAATTTTAGACAAACAAATGCAATAATAATTCACGGAACGTAAACTACTATGTATTTTGTAAACTAAATTTGGGCAAACTTTCTCAGACATTACGGCGGCTTTTCGACGGCAACGGGGACTGCATGGCATGCACAGCCCTGCAGTGGGCTGCGCAGTACCCCGTCAGAGCACTGCATCGCAAGATCGACGCCGCTACCTGGGCTGACCGAGTTCGCCTTGTTTTATAGTGGTTGTAGTGCTCTGCACAATTTCGTTTCCTTACCCCCCCCAATTTTAATTACTATTTTCGTGCGCCAAATCTATTTAAGTCAATTTAGCTAGGTTATGTCTAACTTAGGTGTAACTGCATTCCACATGGCATAAGGTGAGAGGGGAATTTCACATTTTTCACTTTGAAATGCCGCGGCGCGGCGTGTGGCCGCCTTTGGGCTCGCCGGCACACTGTTGTGACTCTCTGGGCGGTCTAAAGCACATTCTACCCTTTACTTACCTGTGGGCAGAGGCGGAGACTGACGGCTGATAGGTAGGTGGCGACCGGAAGCCAGGAACAATGAATTTCACTCAAAAAATACAAAAGCACTGTTCCGCGTTCCTCCCCATGTTGACTAGATTGTCGTGCGTCATCTAGTATCGGTGGGTGGTAGGAACAGCTTCTGATAACGCCCCAAGTGACAAGTCGCAGTCCAAAAAATACTTTTCCGCCGCCCTAGCATAAATATCTCCTCGCGCTCGGAAGGGTGTGGCCATCGGGCTGAAACCTTTCTCACGGGCGCTAGCTGACTGGATAGTCACAATAGTGGGTCACGGGACTGGAGGTGATAAGCACTTCGCGCCCGCGAGCATTCTCTAGCTACCGTAATTAATGAATACAAAACCCCCAAGCAAAGTTTCCATGTGACATGTAGAAACTATTGTACAGATCGTTTCGCGCCAATGCCTTTCATTCCCACGAGCTTAATTAATCGTCCTGTATCTTAATTAATTAACATTAATTGTAAGCATGTGTTAGCTGTCTAATTATTTAGCTTAAATTGCTGTGTTGGATTATGATGCCGTAATTGCCTTTGTACATACTTCGTTCATTCTGTTTTTGTAAAAATGCGTTGCACTGCATTGTTATTTGTTTTAGGTCGTTTTATATTAAGTAGGGATTTGTAGGTAATTATGGAAGTGAGTAATTGTTGCACCGAATAAGCTTGTAACTTATAGGTTTAGCCCCGTGTCGCATGAAGCTTTTTAATTACTTTTGTTAGCTGATCTTAATTAGTACTCTTTTTATAAGCAGTTGCGTTACGTACGATTTTACTAAGTGCTTACATCAGAGCTTATGTGATTTGAAAGTGATTTTGTAACTTCGCAATGTTATGTTCTTTTTAGCTTTTCATTCAAGTCGATTATGGTAGTCTTGATTGCCTTATAAGTAGCTGAAATTGTCTTTTCCCCCAACTTCGTCGATGCGACGTAAGCCAATTTTGCTTCTACTCTGCCGCTACTGTTCTTCCATCGCCCAAAAAATAAACTCTCTTCTCAACCCAACTTGGACCCCTTTTTGTATTGGCACTAAGTACTAACTTTTTCCCTTAGTTAGCTAATTAACAACTGCTCTAATTACCGCGCTGCTTATGCTGAGTGTAAGTGCTGTGCGTGCTGCGGGAAACGGAACAGCGTGAGCCACCGAGTGGTTCATCGCACGTTCTGAAAAACCTACCGTCTTCGGACACGTTTCCTTAAAATTTACAACACGCATTTATAATCTGGACCTCCGGGCCCAGTGCAGTGCACTGCAGCGGCAAGCGGCCGGTGAAGTGGGAATAGAGGGAAAAGTGCGGTAAAAAACCTCGTGAATCGTGTAGTCGAAAAACAGCTGAATACACGGATTCATGACAACTTGGTAGCAGACGCGAGTGGTTAGCTTAATTCACTTCAGTGAACGGTGCGGCGCCTGATCAACGCCAAGCCGTTAAGTGATAAGTAACAAACGATCTGTCGCGCCGGGTGGAAACGCTGCGGTCAGGAGGGCCAGCGTCGATCCCAGGGTCAGTTGAGGAAGTGTGGAGAGCTGCAGAACAGCTACAGAAGCGCACGCGCCGAGAAGCGGCGTTGCGCAGGGCACAGCAGACTGCGGACGCGCAGGACGCTGAGGTTGAACAGGTAAGAGTTGAAGCAGGTGCGCAGGAAGCGGAAGCGGAAGCCGAGCGCGCACAGGAAGCAGCGACTTGGACCAGACGCACAGAGGATAGCACTCCCGTCGTCCGGCCAGTGCTGCAATTTGGAATTGCACGTGCAGGAACAGGCGGCAGCCGTTGGGATACGCCGGCTTGCGCGCCAGGTGCGCTACCGACTGGGGCGGCTCGACGAGCGTCCAGTGGAGGCACAGAAACAGAACGCCCACCAGATAGTCCGCTCCTGCGACCCGACAGGCCAGTAAGTGCTGAGCCCGGGCGAGAGCAGCGGAAATCAAGTAAGTGGGGTTTATTTCGACGACCGTGGGGAAAAAGCGGCCGTAGCTCCCCGGTGTCGACAGGGTCTGGATCACAGGCTGATTCAGCAGGGTACGCTGGTGAAGACGAGCCCGTGAGTTCGTCTGCATACCAGCGTAGAAGTGGTGAGACTTCCGTAAATCTAATTGACACCCCAGTAGCGATCCCAGATATAAATATTGAATTTCCCTCGTTAGCCGAAGAGCTCGAAGAGGCGGAAAATTCATTGGGGGAGCTTCAATTAAGTGCCCCGCGAAGCTCATCCACACCACGCGAGCTTGCGTCCGCGCAAGGCTCGATTGAAAGCTGTGTCTCTTCGAATAGAGCACGGCGCAGAATCGTAGGACCGTCTCCCATAAATCAAAGTAGAATGACCAGCACCCCACCCCCAGGTTCGAGTGTGACGACCGCGCCGGCCACGCTCACAACGGTGACGACTACCCCGGCGGCGGCCAACCAAGTGACGCCGGGCCAGATCCTGACGGCGGCGACCGCGGCGGACCCGGGCAGGGAAACCACTGGGTACACTAGAGAAGGTTGGACCTTCCCGGGCATGATACAGCTATTGCACCAGTGGTCTGGGGAACTTAACCGCGCGGGACCAGCGGCGATTTCAGTCAATGCTTCCACAGCAGATAAAAATAAGCTACAGGCCATTAGGCTAGGTTTAAGTATGTACACCAGCGTAGGTAACCCCAGCGCGCTGGAGCAGGCCACTACACAATTTTTGGCATTTTGCTCTAACAGGGGATTAATTCCACCCATAGCATCGGCAGCTAATGCTACCCTGGGCGCGGGAACGGCCCCTGGGAACACAACCGCGCAGACTGTGCCCCCGCCGGCGAGTGTAAGCGGATCAGCGGGTGGCAGTGGAACGGCACCTGCGCCTGCAAACGCTACGGCTCAACCAGCTACCAGTGTAATCAATTTGGCGGGACAGCCGGGTCCCTCCTCCCCAGGATCGTCAGGATCGCTCTCACCTGCACCTAATCCTACGGATCCAGACTATCTGGCGCAGCACCAGGTGCCGCACGGCACGGCCGCTACGCTGACCGCCCTGGCTACGCAGTGCGATGCATTCACTGGAAGGGCTGACAAGAGTTTCAAGGATTGGAGACGTAAGTGGGATATTTTGTGTGATGCGCTAGGTGTTTCAATGCGCTCTAGGCAAAAGTTGCTGCCTATCTTTTTACAAAAGAATGCCAATTCTATCTTTGTAGCTAGAAGGCGGGAACTGCGCGCACTTGATTACAAAGCCATGATGGATCGTTTGGAAGAATTGTTTGCAAACCCAAACGCCCAGCATCATGCACAGCGCGAGTTTATTGAGTCAACTCAAAGTCCCACTGAATCTGTGCTGGATTGGGCAACTAGATTGGAACGTGCAGTAAAGCGCGCATATCCAATGCTGCATTCCGCCCAAAGGGAAGGCATGTGTATCACTAAGTTTCACCAGGGGTTGGACAAGGACATTAGGCGCAACCTGGCGGTGCACGCCAATATAAGCTGGAAGGAATTAGTTGATAATGCGCGCATGCAAGAAAGCTACAAAAACCTTGAAACCGTTCAGAAGGAACATGCGAAGTCGGCCAGCGAGATCGTCGCCGAGACGTCGAACCAGGTCATGGAGCGTATCATGGCCATGAACCTGCACCCCTCGGTCCAGTCGATGGAGGCAGAGGGTGCCGAGAATGCGAAGCTCAAGGCCAAGGAACGGGCGCTCGACGAACGACAGAAAAAACTCGACGCCCAGGAAGCTAAGATGATGGGCGCACCGCGCCCGAGGCGTGAGTTACCGCCCAAAAGGTTTGAAAATGGATGTTGGGAATGTGGATCTCCTGATCACTTTCGCTACCAATGTCCAAATAAGCCCCCTCCCGAGCCATCTGCCGGCAACGATAGCAATCAGCGTGGCCGCGGAGGCGACTTTCGTGCGCGCGGTAGAGGTGGCGGCCGAGGGCGAGGCCGTGGACAGGGAGGACAATATCCACAAAACTTTGGGTATCCAGGTGGATGGGTACCGATGCAATTAAGTCAACCTATGACCGTGCCTTCCTCGCAGATGATGCAGCCTGTGTACGTTCAGAGCCAGCAGCCCGCGGCCATCGGATGGCACCCGCAGCCACAACCGGCACAACGGCCGTTGGAATCGCAGCAGGGCCAGAGCAGCAGCGTGCCGCTGTTGAACCCGACGACAGTGACACAGGTGGGTGAATGCACTTACAAGGCCGTGACCGAGTCATCGCCGTCTTATGCTAGAATTCTCTTCCATCATGATCAACTATTGACATTGCAAGGGCTGGAACCGGAAGCCCCTGACGAGGAGGAGGAGATGGAGGAGCAACCTGTAGCTAGCCTTCAGTGTAAAATGCACGCACTCATGGTAGATAGGGAACAGTGGATTAGCCACTGGGCGTATCAACGCGAAGCCACGTCAATCCTATTTCGTACCAGTTGGTTAGATTATCTGCGGCGCACTGCAATGCATGATCTGAAGGATGAAGATTGCGTGGTGCTCCCAGACTGTCGCCCGCATGACGACCACAATGATACGCTTACTAGAATCGAGTGGAGGGTTTTGCGTGACGCCCCATTAGACCCATTCCTAAATGAGCCCCCTGTGATTTTGTCCCCGCGTACGTTTTCGAGCACATGCGTTGATAAAATGGCCGAATTTAGAGACAAAACGTCCGCAGTGCCTCGCCAGCGAGCGTATTCTGAGCCACCGTATAATAATCAAGTCTTTGGCGCTTTGTTTACAGTGTTCACCATCGCCGTGGTGATGGCGTGCTTGAGCTTGATGCCTTTGGCGGTGGCCACGACGATGCCGGATACGCCACTGCTGTGCAGCGACCTGACCGATCATTACGACTTGTACACCTACCCCGACCTGCCTAACTGCACCGCATTAGTCGATTCTGCTGTGTCGTTGACTAAACCGGTTCCCCTGAAACTCACTATTTACAAACGCAATATGGTAGAGTATCGTGCCACTGCGTATCGATGTGTAGCGGCCACGCGGTCGGCTCATACATACCAGAACTTCTGGGGTGACGTCACTTTGGAACATTTTGACTCGCAGCCGCGTGCGGTAGATCCCTCGGAGTGTGAGAGCATGATGAAGTACCATAAGTGCAACGACGGCGCGCTTCAGCCAGTGGACGAGCTGAGCAACGCATGGGACACTCAATACCCGACAAACGTGAGTTACTCGGGGCACGGGCTGTACTGTTGCAGCTGGTTAATTACCAAGACCCCGCAGTGTGGGTTGTTTAAGGGAGATGTACGCATGCGCTACGGCGCCAAGGTCATGCAAAGTACGTTAGGAGAAGTGTCAAAGTGTAATTACGAGGAGGGCACCTGCACCCTACCCGACGGTAGCCAATTAGTCTGGAAACCCAACCCAAAGGCTGAATGCCCCTATGAGAAATGGCAAGAAATAGCTGGGTTAATTAGACAAGATATTTGGCTCGCGCGTGATCACACTTTGGCATTGTCATTTCGAGCAAAAGAAGAAATCATTTCATGTGGTGAAAAACTATGGAAATCAGACCAGGATATTGTTGTGGCACCGTTCGAAATCCCCCCAATTCGGTATGTGCGGGAGAAGCGTCGCGCGGCACGCCCCGGATTTGGCGTAGTGGACACCGGTCACTTGGCCGCAGCGATGCAAGCGGTGTACGAGACATCTGAGCAAACTATGCGTGCACAGGCCGTGTCCACTTGTAGGCATGTGCAACATTTTCAGGAACTTCTCCGCCTAGCTATGACCGAGCACCCGACGACCACGGCGCGCTGGTACATGCGCGACAATGAGATATTGGCCAAGGCGGCGCCAGACGGATTTCTAGTGCATAAGTGCTTTGCGGTAAAGACTTATCAGTTGGGCACCGAAACAGGTAAAGGCGCGTGCCACGCTACGGTCCCAATACGAATGAAATTGCATGGACAGAATGTGACCTTGCATTTGGATACAATTACAAATGCCCTTCTGTTCCAGCCGGTTATGGGAACGTGCACAAATCGCCACAACCGTGTGTTGAAATTGCATGGGCAGTGGTACAAGTATTTACCTGAGAAAGGCGCCCTGGAACATATCCCCGTTTACAACACCCACAGTTTCCCACACAGGTGGCAACTCGAACGACCGACGGACGTGCACCATCAGATCTTTGCCGCAACGACAATGTACAATTTGTCTGAGCTGCTGCCGACTACCACGCTGAACGACGTGTGGCACTCATACGCGATTGTGCGGCGCGTGCATGGAATGCCGACGCATGCGGTTGATGGCAGTTTACAATCGCATCGATTAATGGCCAGGTCAATGGTAAGCGTGGGATTTTGGGATTTTGACGCCTTAAGGTCATGGCTGCAGATATGGATTTACCTGGTGTGCGCCATAGTGACTTGCCAGTATTTATTAGCAGCTCTGTTGGCCGCCGCGCCCCCGGCAGCTACGACGCTAATTGAACGAGCGCGCCGACGACTGCGACGGGAGTCGAGGCCGCTAATTACCAGACACAGAGACGCAGGTAAGCGTAGCTTTATGAAAAGCTATGACGGCCGATTGACCGTGTTGAACCCGACAACAGGTGCGTCCGAGCGCGCATCAGATGACACGGTAACGGTACAGATGTTTCCATCAATTGAATATAATCACCAATTAGAAATGGCGGAAATTTCCATGAGCCCCTCGGTGGAGAGAATCAGAATGATTACGCTATCAAAAGATGAACAGGAAAATATAAAGTCTGTCGTCGCGAGGCGGAACGGGCCTGTGCATGTCTACTACAGTCCTGCAGTGCCCGTGTGCATGGACGGCATCATGTACCACCGATGTTTGCTGGACACCGGCGCCATGCGCTCGTTATGCAGCAGAGACGTGTTCCAGGAGCATCGACATGGACATGACGCCGTTGAAGAAACTTCTCCCATTTCTCACATGCGATGCGCTGCGGATTCCAAGCTAATGATAATTGGTCAGTTGGAAATGCCCATTGATATAGGGGGACACACGTTTCGTGTTGTTTTTCAAGCCATCGATGGGCTGGTTGACAATTTAATTTTGGGCGCGGACGTGCTGCGGCACATGATAATTGATATGCCCGCGCGCCTCTTAAAAATCCCCTCAGTAGGCGTCAGCATCCCTTTTGATAACCACAAGCCGGACGTGCAGATTCGGGCAGTGTTTGCATTAGTCACAGCGGCTACCGAAATCAAGGCAAGGCATGAAGCAATGGTGCCGGTGCGCCTATCAGCTCCAGTTAGCTACCGCACATTTACGGTCACTGGGCTGGAATCCGTAAACTTGAAGGATGGGGTAGTTGCCGCATCTGCAGCATATGAAACAAGTGACGAGGTGTTTCTAATGAGGGTCGCAAACGTGCGTGATCAACCGATTACCTTGCAGATGGAACAAAAAATCGGCTTGGTTGAGCCCGTCGATTGTGTTCTGAAAGTCAAAGCCGGCGACCCCCCGGAGGAATGGATACGGCAGTGCCGCGCCAACGAAGCGACAGAGCCGGTATCTTCAAGCGTTCCAGAGAAGGTAATTGAAGACCAATTAGGTGAGCCATTGCATGTGAAATGTCCAGATGGACACGAAATGGAATTTTCTGTGCCCCAAACATTGTCGGAAAATGAGCGCAAGGAACTTGCAGCCGTACTTTTGAAGCACAAAGGCGCCTTTGCGAGACATAAGTACGACATAGGGTACAGTGAATTAGTCGATTATCGACTGCAATTGACCGATCGAAAACCGATTGCGTGCCGCATGTATCGGTTGAGCCTGGATGACCAGCAATACTTGGAAAAGCACCTGCGCTGTCTAATTGAACACGACATAATTGAAACAAGCACAAGCCCATATTGCGCTCCCACATTAGTTGTTTCTAAACCTGATGGTTCTAAACGCATGGTCATTGATTACAGGCGATTAAATTTGGTTTTGCATGCGCCGCAATTTCCATTGCCGAGGCTGGATGACACCGTGGATGCACTCAGCAACTGCAAGTTTTTTTAGCAGTGCCGACATTAATCAGGCTTTCTATAACATTGCACTGCATCCCGACGACAGACACATCACTTCGTTCCGTAATATTTTTGGTCAGTTCCAATTAAAGAGATTACCTATGGGATTAAAATGCTCACCAAGCTTGGCACAAAGGTGTTTTGAGCTTGCAATGGCGGGATTGATTCATCGCAATGTGCTATTGTACATTGACGACTTGTTAATTTACAGTCGGGATTGGAAAACCCATTTGAGTGACATTGGCCAAATTTTGGATCGATTGATCAAAAATAACTTCAAAATTAGTCCCCGTAAGTGTTTTTTCGCACGCATCACTGCGGTAAAATTTCTGGGCTTTATGATCGGCCGTGAGGGCATTTGCATTCCCATGGACAAACGCAATATTATCTCAGAATGGCCCCTCCCGAAAACTGTCAAGGAAGTCAAAGGGTTTTTGGGAGCAGTGGGATTTTTCAGACGCATGATACACAGGTGCGCCGAAATAGCAGTGCCGCTATCGAATTTGACACGCACCGGTCCGCGCGAGAACTACGATGGAAACGCGCCGGTAGATCTCAACGACAATCCTGAGGCTCTGAGAGCCTTCTTCCAATTAAAAGAAATACTATTACACAGCCCCTGTTTGCAATACCCGAACCCAAATAAAACGTTCATCGTAATTACAGACGCGTCACAAATTGCGGTCGCTGGAGTGCTGG